>MU127917.1:0-44307 GCA_014904975.1 Marasmius fiardii PR-910 | reverse complement strand
GTAAAATTGCTTAAACAGTGTAATCCGCGTAGAAGGCGCGATATCGGGTCGACGTTACTGGGGTCATTTGACCTGGTTAGGAACTGGTTCGCCCAGTCGCCAGCCTTGGAGGTCATCAGGTTCAGGGCTGCTCAGATCTTCTTCAGGTCATTATTGACCAAGTCAGACTGCTCCCTAGCCCAGTTATCAAACTGGTTCAGCCATCGTCTAGCGTTGTGGCCCTTCTCTCCCTTGAATGCCTCAGGTTTACTGATGACATCCTTCGAGCGAGTTGTCTGCGTTAGCAGGGTGTTGGTAACAGTGTTTAGGCCCTCGAGGAGGTGGGCAAGTTGCTCGTTATTCATGATTGGGGGTGGGGCAGACGGTTGTAGTTCTGGAGACGGTGTTTGGGGATTAACCACGGAATTCGGTGCAGGGGAAATGGTTCTGGGACTGGTAGCGGGGATAAGTGGGGGTACGGAAGGTCCACGAGGTGCGGGAGAAGCTTCAGGCGAGATATGTGATGTGGGTCTAGAGTGTCGACCTATGCGGGACCCAGGCCTAGAGTGTCCGGGGGTTCTGGGTAGACTGAGGGTAGCTGGAAAAACTGGAAGCGGTGTCAGTGGTAGCGGTGGGAGTACTGGGATGAAGCAGCCAAATTCAAGAATACTACCGTCATGGTCGTATAAATTTTGCGGTTCAGGGATAGAGTTAGCAAGTGCATTAGGACACTGGTCTTGGTCGCAGCTGGCCCACTCTCCGTCAGTGGCTAGGTGTACATGCTCATTGTCAGAGACGTCGTATGCATGTGGTAATGCAGAGCAGTCAACTTTCTCCTCTTTGGATTTGGGTCTCAATGTGCTGAATGTCGGAGACGTGACGGGACGGTACGGCCTGCAGAGACAGCCTTATTGGAAGGGTGCCTGTGCAGTAGAGGATCTTGACCTAATGTGGTGAAGCGCTGGTAGCGAACACACAGAAACTGGAGCTGAGGCTTGACAGTCAATAACTAGTCCCAATGACAAAGATGATCAATACAACACAGTATCCTACGGAGTACAAATACGCACCTAGTCCCAATGACAAAGAGGTCAAGATGGGGGACTAGGTGACAAGTCGTCCTATATATACTGCTTGGCATGTGACCTATGATGTCATGACCTGTATCATGTGGAAACGAATAGAACATAGCGGAAAATGATAGAACATTGTGGAATGAAAATAAAAGGTGAGACCAAGGGAAGAAACCAGGATAGTGTCGTGTATCAGAGTAAAAGGAACAGAGGCCATAGGAAGGTAAAAGGAAAATAGCACACACTTCGTGACAACTTTGAATTGGCTTGAAGGAGCAAGGTCAAAAACATCAAATGTTCCACCCTCAGTTGTTTTACTGCTGCAAGATGCCCATACACTGATTACTGGCTCAAGTGTCAGGATTTTCCCATTCTAGAATTCAATGTTGATGTATGTACCTCCCCTCCACAAGTATTTGAATGCATGTGAGGCTCTATATCCCAACATTGTAACACTCAACTGATCTCTGGGGTTTCCCCCTCAAAGTCTCATAAGATATAGATACTGTTCTGTACACTGCTCGGGAGTTCTGTAGCTGTCCATGGTGACTCCGTGAATCTGTGAAGTCCCTGTCACTACTCTGTTACTTATCCGTGAATTTGTCAAGGATCTGTAAACTACTCGCACCTCACCCACTCCCATATCTTCGGAGGTGCACAGTATACGACTGCGAAGTGGGCACGCATCATCGGTTTTCCACAGTGGTTAGCAAGGGAAAGATCGGGCGTCAGAAGTCGTTCTTTTGTCGGTGGAAAGGAATTTAAGTGGGTTTTCAATCCAAGCACTTCATATCGACGGGATGACGATATATAAGTAGATAAGAATCAATGCGGGAAGTTACCGTCGGTCCATGATCATGATACGTCATGCCAAATGTCTAATAAAAAGGCTAACATTGTTTGAGTGGGACAGGTCACCGTGGTGCAAACAACTTTACGATCATTGATTTGTTGACCTGTTCATCTGCATGCGATGATTGAACTTGGTTTGCAGGGTCAAGGCCAATGATGATTCGATCGGTCCTCGAGTACCACGCTCCCTTGACAGCGGGAAAAGTTTTCGAAGCACACTGTTGACGGAGATAATGATTCATGATACACGAGCCCTCTCCCGAGTCCCGATCATGATTAGAGTCACAAATTTGTGACAGTCACATTTACCCATGGGCTTGGGCTTACTTAGCCCTGGACCTCAACTTATTTTTATCAGAAGCGGAGTGAACAGTCAACAGAAACGACCGGAGACATTCAAGGAAAGTACGACTAGTATGTCTGTCAGTTTGGTATTTTCAGCATAATTCTTTCTCGAAAACTTCGCATTGTCACAAGCGATATGGAATCGGCACTGGTGGCGGGCCGAGATTACCGTTTACTTGCCGTTCTACTCACCCCTTAGTCAAGGCCGTTCCGATTTCACTGGGGCGACGAAATCTCGGTGCTTTCTTTGCTCAGGATTGATCAATTCTGATCTTTCAATTATAGCTCACAATTCTTTTTTGCCTATCCTTATCATCCGACTCGTTCACAAATCCCTATAAAAAGGCTCTAATTAGTACCTCCCATACCTCACAATTCCCAACCTCAACAAATCTTCCTTAGTAACCCCCAGAAACACTCCCAAAAACCGTTTTATCAACTCTCAAAAACCTCCCCGATATAGAAAATGGTCGCCCTTTCCTCCGAGCCGCGCAATACCACCCGTGCCCGACGCTCTTCATCTACTGTACACACTCTTTTCGACAAGACCACCACCGATGCCAGTACCAACATTGCAAAAGTCACTGCAACATCGACAAGTCAGGAATCTGCGCCAACGGCATTACAGTCGACGCTACTATCCAAGTTCATTGCGTCTTACAAAGAATTTGAAAGCTATCGGTGAGTTACAGGCATACATAATTAACGAGTTCCTCATTGACTCGTAAATAGAGCTGGCAAGTCAGTCAAAATTGACGGTGAAAACTTGTCCATATCTGCTGTTACTGCTGCTGCTCGCTTTAATGCAGCAGTCCAACTCGACACTTCATCGACCGTCAAAGATCGCATGACGAAAAGCCGCAAGGCGCTGACAGACAAAATTGACAATGGACTAAGCATTTATGGTGTTACTACTGGTTTTGGCGGTAGTGCAGATACTAGAACAGATGCGCCTCTTATCCTCGGTCACGCACTTTTGCAAATGCAGCACGCAGGCGTTCTTCCATCTTCCACCGCCAAACCTCTTGAGGCTCTACCTCTACTCGATCCGGTCGGCTCTACTGTAATGCCAGAAGCTTGGGTTCGGGCTGCGATTCTCATTCGTATGAACTCTCTCATCAGAGGGCACTCCGGTGTTCGATGGGAGCTCGTCGACAAGATGAACCAGCTTCTTACCGCCAACATTACACCCGTTGTTCCGCTCCGTGGGAGTATTTCGGCTTCTGGAGGTATTCCATTCATAATTATTAACGGTTTCACCCGCAACTGACGTCTTCTTTTAAGATCTCTCACCACTCTCTTACATTGCCGGGACGCTTTGCGGCAATCCTTCTATCCGCGTATTCAACGGCCCTCGAGTGTTCGGAGCGCGTCAGATATCGCCATCTCGGGATGCCCTGGCAACTCATAACATTGATCCGATTCCTCTTGCCTCGAAAGAGCACCTGGGGATTTTGAATGGGACGGCATTCTCGACAGCAGTGGCCTCGCTGGCATTGAATGATGCCGTTCAGCTCACTATTCTTAGCCAGGTTTGCACGGCAATGGGAGTGGAAGCCCTCTTAGGAAACCGAGGATCGTTTGATCCTTTCATTCACAACGTTGCACGTCCTCATCCAGGTCAGGTCGAGTGTGCTAAAAACATCTGGGATCTCCTCGAAGGGAGTCAATTCGCGACCGTAGAGGAGAAAGAGGTCACGATAGAAGAAGATGATGGCACTCTTCGGCAGGATAGATACTCATTGCGAACCTCTCCGCAATTTATCGGCCCACAAGTCGAAGACCTGCTCGCATCGCTTACGACCATCACTTTAGAGTGTAATTCCAGTGAGTGCCCTCCTTCCCATCTTCAGTCCGCCCAGTTCTGACTTTGTTGCTAGCCACTGACAATCCTCTCGTTGACTCTGAGACTGGACATGTTCATCATGGTGGTAACTTCCAGGCCATGGCTGTCACGAACGCGATGGAGAAGACTCGTTTGTCTCTTCACCATCTCGGAAAGATCCTCTTTGCACAATGTGCTGAGCTCATGGATCCTCACATGAATCGGGGGCTTCCACCTTCCATGGCCTCTACCGACCCTTCTTTGAATTACTTTGGCAAGGGCATTGATATCGCTACTGCGGCATACGTCGGAGAATTGGGTTACCTCGCTGGACCTGTCTCTACACATATCCAATCTGCCGAGATGCATAATCAAGCGGTCAAGTACGGAGTTTGTCTCATTCGCAAATTAGCAAGGTTACTGACAGTTTCCAATAGCTCGCTCGCTTTGATTTCTGGTCGCGCCACAATCAATTCCTTGGAAGTTCTCTCCATATTGACCGCTTCTTACCTCTATATTCTGTGTCAAGGTCAGACCCTCGTTCACACACCACTGCCTTTTGCCGGATCCTAATGAAAATCTTGCTCTAGCCCTTGATCTCAGATCCCTAGAAAAAGAACTCAAGGACGGCCTGACTCTCATTATTCGCGAGGAACTTTCCCACACTTACGCTAACGATGTTTCCTATCCGGAACTTCGCTCCATTACGGAGAGCGTTCAAAAAGCCATGTTTGCAGCCTGGGAACAGACCAGTACCATGGATGCTATCCCTCGGATGCAGAAAATCGCAGCTTCCAGCTCGACGGTTTTATTGGATTTCTTCACCCGGCGTACAAGCGGTTCGGGAAGCGAATCAATCCAAAAAGCTCTCGCCGCTATTCCCAAGTTCCGGTCGACTTTCGCTTCGAGGGCTACGTCACTATTTGACGAGCTAAGGAAAGCCTATTTGTTAGGGAAGCGCGGTCCCGCACCCGCAAGTCAGTACCTCAACAAGACCAAGCCCATGTATGAGTTCGTGAGGAAGACTCTCGGGATTCGTATGCATGGCACGGAAAACTACAATAATTTCGCCAATGGCCATGGTTTTGACGAACAAACTTCGGGGCAAAATGTATCACTTATTCATGAAGTGAGTTGTCTTTTCTGGTAT
Organism: Marasmius fiardii PR-910; assembly: GCA_014904975.1. Classification (NCBI taxonomy): domain Eukaryota; kingdom Fungi; phylum Basidiomycota; class Agaricomycetes; order Agaricales; family Marasmiaceae; genus Marasmius; species Marasmius fiardii. Next base: position 39,083 of record MU127917.1, on the reverse strand, counting down.
CGCTCGAATCAGTCGCTGACTCGCCATTTGTAGGCCATTAGAGACGGACGAATGAAAGCCGTCCTCGCCTCCATGTTTTGAATACCGACTTGGACTGTGTATCCCTTGGTAGTTTATCTAGACATTTAACCACCCAAGCAGCTACTGTATCGAAAATTCTAGAATATACCCATACACAACTGTTGTACCATAACAAGAGTAGTAAATATCTAAAGTACTTTACACCATAATCATGATTACTGCCTTTCCCCAATACTCTGGACATGATAATTAATCCTTCTTTTGACCTCGGCTGAAGGACAGCCCTCTCCCTAGCTATACTAAGAATATGAAAAGGCTGGTTGAGGAATTGTCGACGACGATCGAGGCGGTAATGGACGTGCTCGTCGTTCCCTCTCTCCTCTCGCAATCTGCCGCGCCCCAGATTCTCATCCTCTGCGTTAAGTAACATCGATATTCTAATCCACTTGTTCCTGCAGAAATCAGTGCCGTCCTCTACGCACCAGTGATCCTAATCAGGGTCGTAAGTAACCGGGCGGACAGCAGGTAATCGTAAGCCGCAAGAAGTCATAACATTCACCTTCGGTGCTCGCGCGAGGTGTTGCGAAGTCTTCCGTGGCCTTGTAGTATTTTTTTTAAGGCTCGAATATGGAAACACACTCCTTTTTCTCACGAATGAAACTTCTCGTCATTCAGAACCCCCAACCCCTCAGATCTTTCTCAGATGACAGACGCGGTCATTCATGTCATATTCTTACGGAAGGATCTTCTGAGGTTTGCCAATCTGCATGCAAGGAATTGAGCATGTCCGTGTGCAAGAAAGCAACCGAAATGATAAACTATAGAATGTACCTTGGATGTAAATAAGTTACCGGTCACACGGGTACGGGCGCAGATATCTTCAAATGACTTTTTACGGCGAAACGAACATCGCGACGTGAATGATTCGTGGACCTGCCAAGAAAATGGTGCCCTTTGTGGGCGAATCCGGGAAGAGGGGATTGCCGCTCGAAAGTGAGTTTTTCTGAATATTCCATTGATCGGTCTTCATGCAGTTGAAGTTCATTTATAACCACTTTTTTCATTCTTCTCCGTGGCGAGCGGAGTCGAAATTCAGACGGCACCTCGGCAAGTCTTATGTACGACGTCTTACCACCACTTTCGCGGGACTACAATACTTTATATTGTCCCCATCTCAGCTTCATTCATCGCCTATTTATTCATTCATCTTCCATTAACTTCGTTCGCTTCCGAACCGCCTTTGAAAAGCTCAACGTCAACTCGACGTCAAATCATGGTCGGCTAGCGCAACTGCCAGAGATCTCTTTAAAGAGCTCTTACTAGTAGAACTGCCTGATTGAGGACATCAACCTGCCGTTGGGCTCGTGCTTGTTTATGGTACACATCCATTGTAATCGACTGTTGAACGGTCAGAACAATCCTGATTGTTGCCTGAGCACATATATGGAGGAAATATCTCTCTCTTTTTACGTATAACGGAACATCCGCTTTAGATTCCGCTTGGCCTCGGTATATGTTAGAATTTGAGGTGTGAGCACAGAAAATGAGAGTGGTTTGTTCTACTGTCTGAACTGTTAGGTTGTCTGAGCTAGAGCAAACTGGTGCTCTAGTAGGTACTTTTATTCTGCTTTTATACCTACTAAAGTATCTAGAATATTCTACAAGTATCTATATAACTGAGTAATATCTGAGTAATCAAATGAAGTCCATTAATAAGCAAAAATGGCAGAGGAGTCAGTACTCTGAGTCATGCCGAACTATGAATCCCGGTTAGAGGACTTCACAACGGTGAGCTGCACCTAACCCGAATTTCAACAGTATATCAATGGTTTGATTGGGTAAGTCACGACCCACGAGGAAGAAAAATGAAAATTAGGTTTTCAGAATGATATCTCCCACTGGGCCAGCTTTGCGGTATAATCAGATAAGGGTGACAGATAGAAGAGGGATGTAGACGCTGTGAGAATGACTACTGAGTACTGAGTGATAAACCGTCTTTGCAAGGCAGGCTGACCTCGTGCAGATTTAGCGGCAATAGACCGTCTGGAGGCCTAGCTTGTTACTAAGAACCTGTATTGAAACGGCATAAATTGTACCAATTAAATGTGAAAAGGACTATAGCAAAAAATCTGGGCCCTCTGAATTTAGTTGCTTTTGGCTTTTTTCTCAGGATTTTGAGGAGTTTTGCGAGACGGGGTTCTCGGAACTGCAGCTTCCGTCTCGGAACTAACCCCACTCATTTTTTTGTCATCATGATTTTCTTCCGGTATGTCGCGTATATTCAAGCTTACCGGGCCTCGCATATCATCATATAATTGTCTCGGGAGAATCGAGAGTGAAGAATTCTTATCAATGCAAGTTGCTTTAGCGCGTTTCTGACGGGGACTTTCGTAAAGTGGAACTCAATTCGGCGTATTGCAAAGACCGGTGCGAGCCAAAGAAACGTTAGTAATGAGGGGATTCTGGGAGGGACAAGTCCTAAACCTTGTTTCTGCGCAGCAGCTCGTACACCGAAATACGGTCTCACGAGGAAACCCTCATTGACTTTATAAATCTGTGACGGGTAGCTTTTGAAGTGTTATTCAGGTTTTATACATAATGCGACTAGATCTTTTTCCAGCTGTACAAAATGTTGCGATCTCTGACTGGACCTTTATCTCGCTCCCTCCCTAAAACTTACACCCCACACTCAGCACTCCTTGGTACAAGAAAAATGGCCACAGCCAACACTCCTGATTTCGTACGTTTTCTTGATCAATTCAACCCCTTCGAGACCATGCATACTGACACCAGCCGGCGCTCTTTAGAACCGCATGCTTTACACTCCTTTGGCTCAGATCGATCCTGTCGTCCAAAACATCATAGACAAGGAGACCTGGAGGCAGCTAAACGGAATTGAGCTGATTGCTTCGGAGGTTGTACCTCGCTGTGTCGACTAACAATTATCCTAGTCAGCTTACAACGTTGTTCTTTCCGTTACCCAGAACCTCACCAGCCAATCTGTAATGGAAGCGACCGGGTCTTTCCTGACAAACAAGTACTCGGAAGGTCTTCCTGGAGCCCGTTACTACGGTGGCAACGAATATATTGACGAGCTGGAGCTCCTGTGCCAAGAACGTGCTTTGAAGGCTTTCAACCTTGATCCTGCCAAGTGGGGTGTCAATGTTCAGCCCTACGGCGGTTCTGTAGCAAAGTACGTTGTAATAGCTAAACTTCTTATAAAGCAGCCCTTATCGATTTCCTTTTTCCAGCTTGGCAGTTTTCACTGCTCTTATTGAACCTCAGGACCGTATAATGGGTCTCGGTTTAGCTGACGGTGGTCACCTTACCCACGGCTACTACGTAAGTCAAAACTTTCAGTTGTCCTTACGGATGGTCCCAATAGATTTTCTTTAGACTGCCAAGAAAAAAATGACCGCTTCGTCAATTTATTTCCAACCGTTTCCCTACGCCATCCATCCCGAAACCCACCTCATCGACTACGACGCCCTCGCCTCCCAAGCTAAAATCTTCAAACCCCGTCTCATCATCTGCGGTGCTTCCGCCTACCCGCGTGAATGGGAATACCAAAAAGTCCGAGAAATAGCCACCAAAGAAGGCGCTTGGCTAATGTGCGACATGGCACACACCAGCGGTCTCATCGCCGGCCAACAACTCTCCAGCCCTTTCGAATACTGTGACGTCGTCACCACGACGACACACAAAACCCTCCGTGGTCCACGTGCTGGTATGATTTTCTTCAGAAAGGACCTCGAAAACGCTCCGGATTTGGAAAAGAGAGTGAACGACGCTGTTTTTCCTGCTGTTCAGGGTGGACCGAAGAATAATGTGATTGCTGGGATTGCGACTGCGCTCTTGCAAGCTTCGGATCCGGCGTTTAAGGATTATGCGAAGCAGGTTGTTGCGAACGCTCGTACGCTCGCTGCTTCACTTGTAGAGCATGGGTATAAACTTCAAACTGGTGGGACGGATAACCATATCGTTCTTTGGGATTTAAGACCTCTTGGGTTGACGGGTAGTAAGGTTGAAAAGATCTGTGATATAATAGGGATCACTATTAACAGTACGTTTTCCCCCTCTTTTCCTTTACCTTCCACACATAAATCTCATTTTTCTTCTTGATCCTATAAGAAAATGCCGTTTCGGGTGACGCCTCCGCTCAAGTTCCCGGTGGAATCCGTCTAGGCACATCCGCACTCACCTCCCGCAACTTGACGGAGGAAGATTTTAAAGTCGTTGCAGAGTTTTTCCATCGTACCATTCAGATCTCTCTTTCAGTTCAGAAAGAGGCGGGATCCAAGTTGCTCAAAGATTTTGTCCGTGTGGCGAGTGGTTCGGCGGAGGTTAAGACGCTTAGGGACGAGGTTAGGGCGTTCGCTAGGCAGTGGCCTTTGCCTGGCGTTGATGTGGCGAATTTGAAGAAGCCTGAAGGGATTCATGATGATTGAGATTGGAAAAGCTTTCTAGTCCGCCAACTATATCACTTGCTTTGTCGCGTGTCTCGTCGCATGGGATTTGTATTTCTGGTGGTTGCATTCAATTTGTATATTCATAGCCCACATCCATCTACGAGTCTCTCCCAACTCTGGCCTCAGTATAGCTGGCTATGTGCCGGTTTCAGAGTTCAGAATATGTTCGAAGCGTCCATGTTGATTAGGAGGAGAGGGTGTAAATTAGGATTACGTGCATGCGTACAAATCACATGCAGCTAGGACGACCTCTCGCAAAGTACTCGAGAATTGGGATCTACGAGGCCTTTCCGTGAAGCCGACTCATGTCTAGAAATATGTCCTTTAACTGGCGAAAGCGAATGATACGGAAAGTCAACGCCATGAACGATAGCTTGATAGACCTGGCATGCTCACCTCTTCCTAGCCACCACAAATCGTAACAGTCCGTTTCCTCACACCCACCAATCGAGGCACTGCCAAAGTCTATGATGAAAAGTGAGCCCGTACGTCCACGGGCTATATTGCGGACGTCGAGGTCATGGTGGTGAATGCCCACGTCATGTAGGGAGGTTACCGCGTTCTTAAGTTGGATTCTAAAGCATGTTTAGTATGGATAGGTAGAAAATGATCCCAAGAACTTACCAATCCTTTTTATCGAGTTCCTCCTCTGAGTTTACCGGCGCTCCAACGTATTGGAGGACAATGGCTTTTGTCCTCCTCCAAGAATCCTCAAAAGTACCGTAGAGGTAAGGTACATATGGCACCTTTTCTTTCATAAGGATTTTATATGCCTTGATTTCGACATCGAAAGTCAGCTCATCGAGATGCTCCTTCAATACAAGCCCCATCCCAGTTGAGTTGCACTATTTGGCCCGATGACTGGGAGCGGGAATGGGAGCTTGAGTTCGAATAAACCACTGTGGGTCAAATTGAAGGTTGAGTATGTGTGAAAAAAATCACAGTGGAATGTTTACCAGGTTTCCAAGGTCCTGAAGAGATCTGTGGGGCAGTGATGCCCGACGCAAAGCCGACAACTTTGGGATTCATGGTAATGGATGTTAGAGACAGATAATCCCAGATGGCATCGGAGAAACTGCGGGGCGATAGCAAGCCAGGGATTACGGTCGTAGGGTGTCTTCTTTCCAACTGTAAGCCCCGTGTTTCCTTTGGACTTTCGTGAGTTCCTCAGCCACCAAGGCCCCATCTCGAATAAGTTGGTCAAGGTAAAGATCCTTTGTGTTGCAGGACATATCGGACGATGTGTAAGACATTGTTTGCGAGCGACGTCCCCTTAACATCCAGGTGGGCGAGTGCTACATCCCTGTATACCAGGGTAAAACCTAGGATAACGCGCTTTGCTGCCAGGGCTGTCTCAGGAATTGTCTGCAATTCGCCCAGGAAACCATCACCTCCGGCGGGACACCAGCGTTACTCCACTCCGCGAGGATCTCGTCACTGATCAAACAGAGGAGCCACCGCACAATTAACAAAAAAAAGTCACCCACCCAGGGTTCATTACCATCGTCTTCATGCAGGGACTTATCGATTAAAGTTGGGAGGAAGGCCGAGGTTGCGGCATTGGCAATTGTTGTCCAGTCCTCAAAGAGGTTCAAAGTGGGGGGTCGGAGGAGTCAGAGGGGAACATTTTCGAAATACATTCTCGAATTTCCTTCACTTTTAGCGGTGTCTTGGGAAGGGTAGGCTCCTGAATCTTGAGAGAGGTAACCCTCACGGTGTCTTTTTCATTCGAAGGCGTCGGTTGAACCGCTTTGTGAGACCGTTGATACCCGGGCCTGGCGATAGTTGGGGACTCTGTTTACCATTTTTTGCGCCAGAAGTTGGCAGAGAGAGTGAATGTTAACCGTTACTTGCGGTGACGATGTCGATGACATTGCCGAACTGTGGAGGTTATAAGAAGAGTCAGACTCTAATCCAACATCGCACGACTGCCACGTGTCTTCAGCTTGTATCTTCTTGTCACATTGTCGAGCGCCTAAGTACTTTTTCACACGCTTGGACCAGCTAATATTTTTCCTCCCACTTCGAGTCTCTCCGAGCTTTGAGAATCGACTCGGCCATCGAGCATCATCGAATACAATCCGACGTATTTTACGCCGTTCTGCGTCCCTCTCGCGTCCACGGCTTTACGCGTTCATCCGGGGATTTTCCCTCGCCTCAGCACTATCTTTTACGGTTTTGATCTACCACTTCGCGTCAGCAGTGAACACATTCTTATTCACTCTACACAGGCACCAGTAAAGCCGTAAGGCTTCAGCGTTTTTACCGGTGCTTTATTTCTTCTCTACTGCACAGGTAATAGCTATATAAGCAGGACAGCACATAGGGTAAGTACTAGTCCAACTCATGATTTCATCAGCGTATAGCTCCTACGCCTGTTCATTTACAACGTCGTCCTGACGCCGTCAACATCTCGCAAGCTTATCATGTCCCCTTTGTAATCAGGAGCACCTATAACGACTGAATGCACGTGGACCGTCTGGTTAAACTACAGTTCCGCTCTACCAGATGAGAATAAATGGAGCCGAGGTGGTGCTCGTTCAGTCGCTCTAGCGTCGACATGTATAGGAGATAGAACGCTTGATAGAACAGACTTTTGAGGGTGTCATCGTGTAATCTAAAGGAAACTCCAAGTTCTCACCGATGTGTTAGAGTTCCCATATACCCAGCAAGACATTGACCGGGACTACTCAAAAAGTATGGACGGTTTCACAAGCTACCTGCACCCTCCAGAAACGATCCTGCCCAGCTAGCGCTGGGGGCCATGTCAAAAACGACCGACAGTGTTATGGGTGATTTGAACTTTCAAGCGGGACCGGACCAGGAAAATGAAAAGTATAGTGAGTATCGAGGAGATTCAGCTGTGAGAACCGAAGCGAAGGAATCGAGATTCGTGGAAGGCAGACACAGATGATAGGCTTCCGCAGAATTGGCGAATTAAGGTCTAGAATTACGATGGTGGTGGGAACAAAACGAGTAGGAAGATATCGCGGTCCCGGCGATTGGCTGGCCGTCAGCATGGTTTACATCCATACTGCCAGTCCAATGTGGTGTAGTGGTTAACATTGCTGTCTTTCATTCTCGATCAATACACCATTTCCCACAGCAGCCCGGGGTTCGATTCCCCGCATTGGAATCATATATGTCCGCCCTTTCTTTTTGAAAATCATAACAAGCAGCTCGTACGCCACATGGAGTAACACTATCAATCAGGGGACTGACCTACTACTTCTACTTCTACTCAGGTAGTAAAAGCATGATCATTGACTCAACACGGTCGAAAGGTTTTTCACATTTCTTTGTCCGTCTGAGGTAAGGCGGTAGGGTAGTAACCGCTGGGCTAGCATCGGTAGTCAAAAATTCAGCGGAGATTCAAATTCTGTTGGTTTATTCGACTTTTCGCCTCGAAGTAAGGAATGTTCTCGATGAATGTTATAAAGCATACTCTGGTGTTTGCCGGTGGTGGTCCGGTGTTCGAAAACACTTTCGGACAACAACTTCTCGTAGTAGTACTTATATGCTCCGATACACTCGAATCCGTAACAAAGCAAAGCCAATTGGGAGTACATAGGGTTTCCATCCTCTCCAAAAAAGGTTTGTCCACAGTCCCCGCCGACATGCCGGTTGGACAAATAAAAAAGCGTTACACGGCAGGTCGAAACATAGGTTGGGGATATTGTTGATGTTGAGTGTATCCTCTCAACTTCAAGCTATAAATCTAGCAGCCGCTTCGACGTCGGCTTCGGGATTGGAGAGGTTAAAATTCTCAGAACAGTGCCTTTTTGCCACCTGTGAATTGGACATACAATTAAGGTACTCCCAGCAATGAAATGGTACCGATAAAAACCCAGGAATTCACGGTGACAATCGAGCCATTCTGGGGCCAAATAAACAAACACGTTACATCGCTCAAAAAATCAGAAGCAAACAAACAACTTTGAAGCCTGAACACGGAAGAATTGAATTGAAGCAAAAGAGAGTCCGACCCCGCAAGTTCGGGCGCCTTCGGTTCCTCGGACAGAGCCGAGAATACGGTTTGGAATCGCCATCATCGACCCTTCTTGGCTACGTTCGCTCGTGTCCTGTTCTAATCCCACTCTATGACCTGAGACACACGCTCCCGGTCGACAGACTATATCCCGTGAGTACCATCAGCTATATAAGCAGAGAGTAGCAGACCTCATGATTCTTCCAACTTATACTTATTTCACTCAACCTTCGCGTGGATATCCTACAACGTACAGCAGCCTCTCAGGGTTATCATGTCACCTCTTTCTACCAATAATAGCCATAATGACCGAGTCCAAATCGAGCTGCTCTCGAACTTTGAAGGTACGGGACTCGTGCATGGACAAAATCGACCCCTCGTTTACTCATGATTTGTTTGGAATACTTAGATCCCAGAGTGGAGGAAGCAATCACGATGCTGGCGGAGGCCTTCGGAAACTGTGTGTTTCTTAAATTCCTCATAATTACCAGAGTGAGACAAATTGGTTTGAAGACGTTGTGACGGAGTATCTGGACGGCGGGCGTGATGATCTGAGACGGATGTCATTTACCACTTTTGTTCGAGCTACGGTCGTGAAAGGGTTATTCTACGTTGCCATTGACACAGACTCTGGAAAGGTCATCGGAACTGCATGCTGGTTCCCGCCAGGCGTCGATCTTTTAGCCGAGTGGGTAGCGATTCAGCCTTTTTTCATTCCGGGTACGAGACACTGAGTTATGTTTAGTGAGGAACAGAAAGAAAAGTCGGGGGCCGTGAATTTCTTTGCTATTTTGGAGAAAGAAGAGCCCGCCATTCATAAGTTTTGGATGAATAATGTACGTATCTCAACTTTTAACTTGGTTACAGACTCTCATTCGTCGTGGTTACAGTACCTTCCGTGTCTTAATGACATTTCAGATAACAATCTCGGGGACGGGCTATGGAAAAATTTCAAACTCGAGAATTGGAGCCTATGGTGCCTTTCTGTGAAGTCGACTCATCAACGACGTGGAATATCTCGAAAACTACTTCAAATGGGGGAAGAGCAGGTAAGGGTACAAACTAGACGTCTAGATACAACAGATTCCCATCTGTCCTTTCCCAGGCTTTCAAACAGGGTGTTTTCGCCTGCCTTCAAACAAGCGAAACCAATGTGAGGGTCTCTTTGAAATCTGCCTTTCCTTCTAATTGTCTGACTCTTGTGAATCCTTCATAGGTCAAAATGTATCAAAAAATGGGGTACAAAATTGCTGGATCCGAGCGAGTGACTGCACCACACAATGGAACCGGTTACGATGCCTATGCTTTGTATAAGACTTCGGATATGTAGAGTATACCCTTGAACGAGCTCTCCACCGGCACGTTATAATATTCGAACTTCCCATCTTCTATGGCATAAAATGTGTTCAATTAATACTCATACCTACCCGGGTTCTTCTACCACTTCTCCCACTGTCGAGGGGCTGCCTCCATGGGTCATTAACGTGCTAAGTACTGAAGTTCAATGCTTTGATTTCCCATTCTCTTCGGCTTGGCGCGTTTATCTCCTTGATTTTCCACTTTGTGCGATGTACCGGATATTGACGTTGATACCAACAGCCAACGAGAGCTCCGTAAAAACGAGAGAAGCGACTTCGGACAAAAAGAAAAGGCCCCAACTGGAAGGTATTAGAATCTTCGTCCTTTCTCGACCGAGTGATGAAGAATGGCGTCAGACTTCATACAGGATAAGTTATAACCAGATCAATGAACGCTCAGGATTTAATCTGAGCCACGTACAGAATACCATAGACTTGGACTTATTATATCGAAATAAGTCTGGGATGAACCAGACCATCTCACCCGCAATACACCAAAGCACGCTTTTCAATATATCGAAAACAATTCTTCCTTCGAGGTGAAAAGTCCGAATGAACGACTGTCACTACCGACAAGAAGCGATTTTCCGTCACTCTACACTTTGAGGAGATAGCTCAGTCTCATGGTGTTGCTCTATCGTGGCGTGCGAGCTTTAAAAAATGAGAGATTTGAGACGAGCAATTAGCTTGGAGGCAAACAGTAAGATAAGAAATTAAGACCCGGGGAGGACGGTCAACTTCATCGTAGCTCCAATGCGGGGAATCCAGTCCCGTGGCTGCTGTGCCAAGCCCTGAATAATGTTAAGCCACCACACTGGTCTGATTTTAATCGGAAATCTCATATCGCATCATGACCCCGCTGGCGCCAAATCCAGTCCTTCCGGACCGCGGTACTTCACCTGCAGCCCGCTCAATTCCACAACCACTAACCAGCCTAAGGCCCTTGATTCGCCCGCAGAAGTTTATTATCTGTGTCTATCCTGTACGAATCTCGATCGATTTTACTATGTTCCACTTGCAATTTCAAATCACCACCAACGTCGTCTGTCGTTTTTACGCGCTCCCAGCGTTAACTGTACTCTCAATGCGGCTGAAGGTTCCTTTTGAAAGAAGGGACGCTTGGGACTTACCATTTCTTTCTCTTCCTTTCTGAGCTCTCGTTGCATTCTTCAAGGTCTTGTGCCGGGTATATGTAAGCTTGAGCCCATCCGGTTTGGAGTTTCCTTTAGACATGACGACACGTTCACAGGTCTGTTCTATATTCGCACGGAATTATTCCTCATGTTGATACTAGAGCGAACTGAACGCACGCCGCGCTGGCACCATTTAATCCTTCTGATGGTGCGGAACTGCGGTAGTTAAAAAGATCGGTCCACCCGAGTCCGTGCTACCAAACAAAGCCGATCGTAAGTACATAGTGTTTCCCATCTCTCTAAAAAGGAATGGGGCGTCCCACGGAAAGTCGAAACGTAGGTTGAGGATATCGTTGAGATTGAACTCTCCAATTCGGCGTACCCTACTTTTACCCCTGCGTTTTTTCCCCCTCAAAAGCAAATCTTCAACCTATACATCTAATAAACTGCATGAGCGTCGGCCTCATGATTGAAGGGGTTAGAAACTATCAGAAGAGTGTGTTTATGTCACCTACTCACTAGAAGAGGAACATACAAAGAGGGAGGACACATGCATTTGTGCCCTTGGCAACAACAATAGGACTTGACGTGCCAGGGACTGCTGTGGTGATGAGGAAGACGAAAGTAACCGTGCTTAGGAACACAAGGAAAAGGTCCAATGTCGTATATGTGTGGTTGTTTCGGTAGGAAGAACGATTGTGGGGGCTGTCGAGGCGTTACATATCTATGATAGGCACAACGTGTGTATAATTGACGGTCAAGGATGTGTGAGTATTCGGAGAAAACAAAATCAAAAACAACTGTTGACCAGGAAGCTAGCCCACCGAGGGTCGAACTCGCAGCCTTCAGATAACCCGCTTCTAAGAGTCTGACGCTCTATCCGATTGAGCTAGGCGGGCGGGCAGTTTCTAAACTCTCTTAATCTAATGTATGACTTCTGAGTTGTAAATTCAAACTCCGATTGCTCCACGGGATCAACTTCGTCTTCAGCTTATTGATTGATCTTTTCGCTTCTCCTTCATTCGCGATCCTCTCTACTGGGTGTTGGAACACACCATCAGTGACTCAAACCGCGCCTAGTCTGGTTTGTAGTCTTTTGCGAGTTACCTGCTGGAAGAGAAATTGCCCGAATTGTTTGATGAAGTGTCGTTCTAGTTCTAGACTTCGCCTCTGTTGCCAGCTATGCAATCTACCCCGCTACTCTCGCTGTCGTTCATCCTTCTCGTCCTCGCTTGCATTTTGGTTGTTGGGGCGAGTGAATCGGTTCAACGAGGGGTCCACGACGATTGACCCGGTGCACTTATATGTTTACTTGGGTCTGATTCTCAACGATTTTCCTCGCAAACATGGTCTAGTTCCTTTGGCCACAGTTATGTGGAATAATGTGCGGTATGTTCCTCACCTTTTGACAATTCAACCTTCTCCTAGTTGCTTTGCCTTCCTTTCGAGGTCACAAAACGTTTTCTCTTGTCTCTTCTTGACTCTTTACTTATCCATAACCTCTACGAACTCTTATCGAGAGGGAAAGTTGTTATCCGCTCTGCCTTTCCCTCTCTCCTCTCTCGAGTTTGGATCGTGAGCGCGTGGGCTCTTCAGCTATCATGATGCGTGAAATGGCTACCGTGTTGATTGCAGAAGAGTTCCAAGCGGCGCCCGCTGATATGACTGGATTAACCCAAACCCCTTCCTTCTCTTCCTCCGGATTGCATCAATTTGGGTTATATATGATTTTCAAGCATTAGGAAGAAGAAAGCCTGGAATAGCAAGCATATCTTTGATAGGTCTTGAACCGGTCCAGCTTAGCGTCCACGATCGTCTCTTACTTTTCATCCCGCTTCCTCTCAACCTATGGGTGTTACCTTCCAAACGCCAACCCCCCTTTGCCTGTCTCCCGTCGGCATTGCCTCCTGAACATGAATATATGTCATCGAAAGCGTTTATCTCCATTTCGATGCTGAAGAAATTCAGGGGACCATAGGCCTCCACATGCACAGCTCCTCCGATTGTTTCATGTTCGTCGGGTTAGGGCTCTCTTCGCGACTTCGACTCAACCATTGGTATCAATGCTCACGGAAAGCGGAATACTTCTAATAATCGGGTAGGAAAAGAACGAGGTGATGTATTAGTAAGTGCTCAGTACATATCTCTCCATACATATGGCTCATAAGGTCCATCGTTTATCCATAAATCATCGCTTTCCAAATTCTCTACGGCCCGTTATATAGGGTATGATACACAACGCCTGCGTTCGCGAGTTAGTTAGGCACCCCGATATCCTCGGTTTCGTGAAAGTAGGAACACCTACAGATTAGGAAAAACGGGTAATTTCGTTCTTTTACGCTATGCAACCATCGCCATCCGGAGTTTCCGCTGAATAGAAGGAACGATTAGAGATTCTGGTCGAACAGTAAGAATTTTTTAAGATGACCCGTACCGATCCTGCATAGGGCAGGTTCCCTGTTCTGGACTGCGACGGCAAGCACAAAGAGGCAGACGAAGAGGACGAGGCGTGAGGTGAAGATGTTTGTCAGGAACTTCATTGTTTGTTGGTAAGTTGGAGGGTGAATGGGGGTGGTAGATTTTTTTGAGCTTGAAATGTTGACTGGCTATATATGAGCCAACTGACCGATCAACCCGCCCGTTCAAATTGTTTGTTTTCTCTTTATGGTCTCTGATATCAACCCTTCTTGTCTGTGCTTGCTTTTGCTCGGCCTTGCCTTGGTAACAGATCCTACGCAGCGTACCAAAGTGATACACGATGCAGAACAACGAATTTGAATACTTTCAGTACAGGCGTGGTGCTAGACTATGATCATCATTCAATCAGAGTAGAGATGAAACTAACTTAGGTATGTATCTACCTACTTGCATTGAGGAATTTTGGACGTTTGACAGGACGTTTGACAGCGGGATGGATCCCAACCGCCCAGGCTTATCTGGACGAATACAAAAATGGGTGAGTAAATGAGCGTTTCTTTCAAACTTTCCCTGAAAAGTGTACGTTTGAGTCCTTTTACCTCCAGGGCGGCCCACGGATCATCGTTTTCGAATGAATCGTCTACATACATGTATCGTGATTGATTCTGTCATTTTCCAGGGTTTCTCCGCTATTCAGGTGTCCCTTGTGGAAAGCGCTGCCAGTGAAATTTGATTGAACTTGGAAATTTTTGGATTCTTTCACGGTTCGGCTCCTTATACGGTCGAAGCCGCTGATGATCGGAAGGAAAAAGGTGTTGGTTGTTGGAAGTCGTGGGTTCTAGAATTGAACCATACGATTGCTCACCGCTCTCGGACGGCCGGGAAATAAGTTCACAAAACGACTTGGAGACCACCAGTTGAGAGGCCATTCATCCGTGCACTCTTTTGGCAGACAACGTAATAAGAAACAAGGACGAGCCTCCCCTTCTACATCAATCAAGGCGGCGTTTGTTCCAAACAGATACAACGTTTTGGTTCATGACGCCCTTGTGATGCACTGCAAAGTTGGCAGTGCGGGGGCTGATTCCCACTACTTTTCCACTCGGAGTAATAAGTGTATTATACCTATAACGGAACTTATGAAATGAAGGGTGGTAAATCTGGCCTTTTGTACTTTCGACCACCAAGAACGGTTTTTTGGTAATTGGTGGGCGATCGAATATGGGAAACCTTACCTCTACGTCGTTTCTCCTCCTTTTTATCTTAAGCGTATCTTCATCGATCATCACCGTCGGCGCAACAAATTCCAATTCTGATTTGCTTTCAGGTGAATACCAAAGTTTCAAAGGCGGTTTTCGTCGAGAAAGCTGATATTTCTCCTCCCTCATCGATCTCCTAGAGGGAATACAGAAATGGCACGACTCCTTTCGGTATATGGAACTCGTCGGGATGTCTATCTTCGGGACTAGTCGGTATACTCTCGACGTCGCTGGAACAGAGGATTGGAAGAAGCTTATGCCGTCTGGAGGGCACACCGTTCGGTTTCAGCACTATAATCGAAATAGAAATCAAACAGAGATGGTCCCGTTTACGGTCTCCCTGTTCCATCAACTGAAATGTCTCGAGATCTATCATGAAGAGTATATCGCGAGCGCTCCACCTTCCCCTCGTGTTCGACATTGTTTGAACTACTTGAGGCAGCAGATTTTGTGTCGGATGAATTTGAGGTTGGAGAGCACGAAGGATGAAGGGGCAAGGTCGGTCAGGCAGTATGAGACTGTTTGCAGGGATTGGAGTTTGGTTTATCGGGCTGCGGAAAACTTTGGAATGGAAGGGGGCTGGTTGGAACTTTGAAGGATCACTATATGGTTAAGTGTTACAGAGGTATAATTTCGTTGGTACTTATATTATATGGTACATAGTAGTAAGTAGACCCATCTATGTCCTCAGAGAAGAGTTACAACTACACTCTTGTTTCATCGCACGTAGCGTGATGGAATTTACAGGCTCAGAAACACCAGTTCCATCCTCCACTGAGCTAAATGCCACACTCCGATGTTGAGTGTCGGTTCCAGCTCGGAAGGACGTTAGAGTAGCTTCGGTCGATGAATCCCAAGCTTTTCCTTGGTACACTCGTAGCATGATGAGCAGCGGGGATATGATCTGAATGGTCGGTTCGTAAGTAATCAAAGATTAGAAAGGGACGTAAACATAACACACCTGAACTTCGGCCAAAGACCCAAGGAAAACAAATTGAACGGGATGATTGACGATATACAGGCCGAGGAAGATAATCGACCAGACTGTGTATAGGGCTGATGACTCGACGAGTATGGCCCCTACGCTGGTGTATCTATCCACATATTCGTCACCTTCAACAAGAGAATGAGGTTTCAGAGTGGTTCGTTGAGAAAATAGAAAGGAGCATAGTACACACCAATGTACTTCATGAAACGTCTTCTATACTTGACTAACCGGAATATCATTAATCCCGTTGTGATGATGGTGAAAGACACGGTCAAAGAGTAATACGCGTAGGCAAAATTGAGTGCATTAGCGTTCCAAAATGACGAACTTTTCCGGGTTGACTCGATCATAGTCACGATACTCATGGCTAGGATTCAGAGAAGCAAAATCAGGAATTGCTCCTGTACCCGAAACGAGGATGTAGGAGGGACGTACCAAATGAACAGAGAAAGAACATACAGGGGACCATGACAACTAAGAGACGGTATCTTGAGTTTCCGTAGATAGTGTAGAGTCTCCACAGCTGGACAAAGTTAAACGAAACGTGAGACAGTTAGCTGTCTGAGAAACGGAGGACTCGGAGGATCTCACTAGCAAAGCATCAGACATCCAGTTTGACCCAAAAAATGCAACGAGACCGACGATCGTTATAGCCTCTGAATAGATATGTAAATTGTACGCTGCAGGTCCACCAGGGTAATTCCGATTCCACACGTAGCCGAGTTCTATAGTCCTAGTATTCGCAGCGATGTATATCGTTCCGAGAATGAACATAAAGGAGATGTAGAACATTTGGTAGAGTGCAGCACGAGAATTGCGTAGGTTTCGACGGTATGTGACTCCACAGATGAGGAGCAGTGTGAGTGCGACTCCGTAGGCCACCTTTGAAAAGCCAAACGATTCACATGAGATCATAAAAGGAGATGATGAGAATTGAACTCACTCCGCAGATGGTTGTAGAACCGATGAGATTGACACTGTCGTTCACTAGATCCCACTTTGTTTCTCCCACAGGAACCCACGTACTTGGATCGGACATATTCCCGCTCATTCTTCTCGTTCGAGTTGTTTTGTTGGGAGACGACGGTGGGGGGCTGACTGAGATTAGGGTCGCGAACACAAGTTCATTCTTCTTTCGGGTCGTCCATACATTATAAGTATATAAGAATCGCTTTTGGCTTCCCTAAGAGGTTGCACTGTTGCCACCATCATCACTTGATATGTTCACCCATTGTCGTGGTCCTATGCAAAGACGCCGTGCGAAGTAATCTGTCAAAAGTTCAGGACGAAAGGGTCGCATCACCAGGAACTGTCAAAACGAGGCTGGACTTTTTTTTCTATTGCTATGGCGCACGCAGCATCAATGGGCGTACCGAGCTGTGAACCCCGAAAGTTTATGTTCAGCTTGAATGTGCCACTGACCCGCTCTTTCTCCGGACAGAGCCTAGAAACTTGGCCAAGATATTCGCATGATAATCCGCGCCAATAGTTTTGGAAGGTGTTAAAGAAATTTCATTTCAAATACAAAACGGCGAGTTCGTCCCCGGAGGAGCTACCTGTACTCGGATCTCGGCCCGGGATCAACGTTGTAAAATGTAAATGCCTATCCTGCCTCGCCTAATTTCATTTCAAGATACAAGTCAATTGAGACAGAAGAACTACAATAGCACGATAACCCCTCTCTTTTCTCCCGGCTTAACGACTTGGACGTTGAATCAGGGTGATACCTGCAAAAGCAAAGAAGCTATGATCAAGGACTACTCAGTTTTATTGTTGAAGAAGAAAAACACACCTGGCGACGGATTCTCCCTGTTCTGCCACCAACTCATCTCACAAGAGATTGATTGGCCTATAGGCCGAGGAGGACATGCAATTTCAAACGTGAGAAGCTCATCCATGGTACATCCAAACCGATGACTCCACTCCATCTCGTTTTCCAGACGCACCCGAGTGAGAAGCTGTTTCCGAGGAGGCCGGGTGGCGTAGGATAGGGAATCTGGGTATAGCATCTTTGGTTGATCTAGGAAGTATATATCCAGGGGAACATTCGGGAGTTCCAGAAATGGGGTAGAAGTGTTATCCGGAATCGATATGTGGAGCTCACAGATTTCCATGCCAAAATCCGTGGCTCTGAACTGCATGATAGTCGATGCCTTCCGAGATGAGTATTAGCTTTATTGGACACATTCATCGATCAATTAATGATTACTCACGGTGCGCGAGACTTTAACTTGACGGTCTTCCGGAGAGATAGTGCCAAGGCCATTAGGACTATAATACGATTTTGGATCGTTTCCTGATACTGTTGACGGTTTATCCTTGTCGATCGGTGAAATAACGTGAGCATAAACCGTGGTGGAAAGTGAAGGGAGTTGAGTCGCCCTGTGGACAGTCTGGAGACCGATAAATTGAGAAGGACGTCTCAGAGAATCGATTTGACGTCGGGTGTACAATCCGTTTGCTGTATGTGAAAGTAATGGAGAGCGAGGGCGAACTCCTAGTAGTGAAATGTTGATTAACGTGCATAGAACGCATATCCCGATAGCGAAGAGATTGAACCACGAAGAGCCTTTCTTCCAAGAAGCTGAAGGCAATTCCGAGGGGGAAGTATCGCTGGGAAGTTGGGTGTAAAAAACCTCCTTCTGAGGGGAGAAAAATGAGGAGAGGGAGAGCATCGCAGTGTTGATCATTGTCACTCTCTTCTTTACAACCATCAGAGGACCCAAGTCACAAATTAAAAATGTCAGTTTCATCACCGCCAGTAATCGGCTAATGGCCGGCGCTGGTGCCCAAAAATCTCTACCTCAATTCCCGATGATTTTCATTTATCAGAGAGTTAATCTATTTTAGGTTTGACAGTCCTCCATTCAAACGATTCCTCCATGCGGTGCTCCATCTCCTCAAACACAGCTTCCCAATTTCTACACACCTTCGTATCCCCGACTCGTTCTCTTTCATAGTCCCGCTCCATGAAATCACCGAATTCCAACGTATAATCCGCATCGCAAAGGAAAGACTGTCGAAGATAGTTCAGACAGTGTCTGATATGACCTGGAGTGGCCTGGGGGTGACTTTTATTCATAGCCGCTCTCGCCATTTCAAAAACACAGTGCATTTGGTGCCAGAATACGACAGTCAGTAGTCGATGGTTGCTGCCCAGGTTGACCCTACCGAAACCGAGGGGGTTCGAGGGCAAGGTAAGCCATTCGAATTCGGACATAGGATCTGAAACGTTGAGAGAGTAATGGGTGCTTTCTTGAACAGTCATAGCGGCGAAATCGAGTTCTTGTGCTATCGGTAACTCGATAGGATAGTCGTCTCCGATATACGCTATCGGAGGAATTTAGAAACGATAAACGTGGACCGTTTCAACCGGAGCCACCTACTGTAAGAAATCTCCTGGGGGCTCGAGACATTGTCCTGCGTTTGGCGATAGAGAAGTAGTGAAATGTTAAAGACGGCTAGGACGAACCATCCAGGGAGTGACATGGAGAGAGAAGGAATAAGTTTCTTTGCGTGCGTTCCATCCAATTAAAGCCTATTTTGGCATTCACCGGTCTGTCGGATCAACAGCCGGGTCCACTCCGAACATATTTCCAGACCAGCGGTCTTTCAGGTTTGCACCATCATCATGTCGCCCCCTGCTAGCACTGATAGCGGTCAGGTAAAAATCGAGCTGCTCCAGAGTTTTGAAGGTACGAGAATTTCCATGGAAAACTCCAAATTCGCTCATCTTTATAGATCCTAGAGTTGAGGAAGCAATATCGGTACTGGCAGAGGCCTTCAAAGCGGTATGTCTTTCAAACTCCCGCACTCTCAGCGAGAATAATCGCTTTGACAGACGTTATCGCAAACAATCTTGTTGCCAATCGTGATGATCTCAGACTAATGACATTCACCACTATTATCCGAGCTGCACTCGCGAAAGGGCTACCCTACGTTGCCATTGACACAGAGTCTGGTAAGGTCGTTGGGACCGCATGTTGGTATCCTACTGGCGTTGATTTCCTAACCGAGTGAGTGTATCTCAACTTCATAGGGTTATTCCCGGGTCGAAAATGCTAACTGTACTAAGTGAGGAACAACAGGAAAAGTCGGGAGCCGCGGATTTTTTTGCTACCCTGGAGGAAGAAGAACCGGTCATTCATAAATGGTGGATGAATACTGTAAGAGGGTATCATCAACTTCAATCAATTCCAGGCTTCCATTCGTCGTAATCTCTAATGTCCTCCTTTGTGGTTGTCTAACCCCTTTTGTGAAATTCCCTCTACATAGCTCGGAATATATCAAAAGTTGGGGTACAAGGTTGCTGGATCCGAACGAGTGATTGGACCACCCAACGGATCTGATTATAATTTCTATGTTTTGTACAAGACTTCAGATATGTAATAGCTGTAGATTCTCAAGGTCCCCGCTCCATTCCGTGAAATGAGCGCGTTACAACATGTGAACCTCTTACCCCCGGCCAGTCTTTCGTCCCTCGTGGTACCTGAATTTTGAGATCAAATCCGCTCGTTTGAATACTCGTACCTTTTTGTGGAGTTTTCCCCACTTCTGTCGCTGTTGTGGGGGTGACTTATGGTCTAGAACGGCGTTGAAGCTCAATGTTCTGACACTGATGATTAATTTCTTACTTCTGTTCCCTCGTCTGCCATGTACGGGAAGTTCAACGCTGGGCCACTAATGATCTCACCCTCCTCCCCCGACTTGCTTTTTGCACTGTACTTCCCGTATATTGACATTACCAACACCCAATGAAAACTCCATAAGAACCGGAGGGCGAACCCGGAAAATAGTGTGTAGATCAATTAGGAGAAATAACTTGGTATACTTCATAATTAAAAAATGGATACACAAAGTCGATGCAAACCCCCGTCCACCGAGCACCATAAGTATGCACCCGGACTATGAAGGCTCGGAGAGACTACAGTCTGTCTTTAATTTATCGTCGAAATCTGGAAAAGCTGCTGGGGACTCGATTCATCAAACTGGCAGTCCCAAATTTGAAGCTAGAAAAGGGGGGGACCCAAGTCAGAATACCGGGTCTTCCAAAGCTGGAGGAGAAACTGTAACCTACCACTCCACTGACGTAGTTCCCATCCCTAATATCCAGACACTTATTCTGGCCATTCCATACGAAGAATCCATCACTAGGATGACTCGGAGCTTCAACGCGAGTGAAGTTCTGGTTCGTGTTTCCTTCGACACAATCCCAGAGTTGTACTCGATTTCCGTTGGTGCTATCACCGTCGGTGACGTCGAGACATTTAGCGCCGTCGAAGGTTTTGATTGCTCCCGAGTCGGGGACGAGAGGTACAACGAAGGTAGAGCTACCGGAAGGGAACGCGGTGGAAGTCGAGATGCAGGGAACGGCGGAAACGCCTCCTTGATTGACGTTTGCGTCGGCTACGAGGCAAGAGCGCTCACGAGCTATTTTAACTTTTTGTAAGACGGGAGGAAACGTCAGTTGAAGATGGAGTTGTACGTACGACTGCTTCCAGACGCGATGATCAGGGAGGGGGGGCTGTAATTGACGGCGCTGGCGACTGCAGCAAGAGCAAGAACGTATACTGCTGAGATCATGATGAAAGGCGAGGTTGAGTAGTAGGCTGAAAGAATTTTTTGAGCTTTTTATATAGAAAATAGTTTTTTTAAGCTGTGGGTTATAGAACCAATATTAGCACCCGACGTTTTCCGCGCTGGCCGTACTGAATCAACGGCCATGCTAGTCCGCTCTGAGCACATGATTCGGAAAGCTCAGGTGTGCTCATAGTGTTGCTAGCCGTGCCGGACGGATGCAACAGAATTCAAACTCGCAGAAGTCCCTAGCTTGACCTTAGATTATCCATATGTATCGTTGCCGAGTGGGAGCAGCGTTTCGTTGGGCAAATGTTAGGAAGGTAGGTTTGACCCAAAGGGTTATGCAGATATCGTTCAAGCCGGGTAAGTGAACAAGGTTGGCTGCAGTAAGGCGAAATCTATTTGATGCTGCGTTCTTCCAGGTCTATGGTCCTGTAAACGGCCGAGTTGGGAAAATGGTTTTCTTTCAATCGCAGACGTATCTTCCGCTCGGTACTATCAGGAAAGGTCATCGTTTTAAAGACTATCTTACTACGAGTCCATGATTTACCGCATGATGCCACTTCTTCCAATTGCATGTGAATCTTGGTTGCTTCGACGTCGCCACCTTCACCTTGCGCGCTCAGTGAGAAAACGTTGAAGGTTCGGACAAAATCAGGTAAAGACCGGAATTCCATTCTATTTGAGTATATACAGAGTAGGAAACACAGGAATCGAGCAGCACAGTCACCAACTACGCATATAGAGAACAGAGGAATTAAACTAGAGCAAAGACCAGCCACTGCCAAAGACAGTGAGTTTAACAAGAGGGGACGAAGCAAGCCACCGTGTGTAGATCTAAAGCTTTCAATTTGCCGACAACCGTAATCACCGAAGCAGGGGTAAGGGGGAGAGTAATGAGTATGACGACTGTTAAAAACCTGTAAGTAAAAAAAGACGGAACACAGTCACACACAGACGACTGCAAGCGGAAGTTATCGTTCACAATGGGACACTTGGCCCAAAGAGATAATAAATTCACGGGTGCAATTGAAAGACTTCTTTTTCACTCGGCGGGGGGAGCCTCAGAGGCTGCAGCGGGCGCTGGAGGAGAAGAGGAAGCTTTGACAGCGACCCACTTCTCTTTCTTGCTCTCCTCCTTTTTGACAGCGTTGCTGTCCTTCCCGGATTCTTCCTCCTCAGAGGTCATGCTTTCCTCAGTGTCGGCATCTACACCGTTGGTGGTCTCTGACTCAGAGGAGGAGCTGGCTGTTGAATCATTCGACGCGCTTGTGTCAGGAGGGGATGAAGGTGAGGACTCAGCAGATGTCGCTGGCGCGGGGGTCGTCGCGGTCGTAGATGTTTCACTCTTCGACGAATCAGCGCGAGCGGGCTTTTTCGTCGACTTAGAAGTACGTTCTTTGCGCTCAGTTCTCTAAGGAAAGATCAGTTAACCGAAAGCTTTGAGAAGGGTGACTTGCATACTTCTTTAACTTCCTTCTGGTCCTTCTAAAAGTAACAGTAAACTCTTTTAGCGGAATGAGAAACGCGGGAAAGGAATGGAATAATTCACCTCTTTGGCTTCTTTGACTTCCTTGGCCTCCTTAGCTTCTTTAGCGTCTTTTTCTTCGCGCTGTCCAACAAAGATTGAGTTGACAGGAACGCATCCACGAAAGACACAGGCTTACCTCTTTCTTTGCTTTTTCTTCAGCCTCCTTCTTTTCTTTCGCTTCGCGCTAAAAACATGAGCGTCAGAGACCAACGGATCAATACAGGGGGGAATAGAGAACCTCAGCCTTCTCCTTCTTCAACTTTTCACGCGTCTCCCGCTCGGAAACGACCCAAGCCGCGACCTCGTCTACGGACTCCCTCGGCCTAGTCTTGTTCTTGAGAAGGTAGCCCTGAAGGGAAGCAACGCTGAGTTCATCCTCAGGAATGGCCTCTGCAAACTTCTTGGCGAGTTCGGTGATCTCTTCCTCACTCAAGAGCGGTATAACGTGCGCAGAGGACTTCTTCTTTTTCGGTGTTGGAGATCCGGGAAGATTCTTCTGGGATGTGTCTTTTTCGGAAGGCTGATCGGATTCGGTAGGGTTGGAGGGTTTATACGGGAAGAAACATTTAAAGATTCCTTCCGCTTGCCATTTCGTAGCGTGAGTGAAATTGACCCATACGTCCATCCGACCTGGACGGCTTAAGGCCGGATCTAGACGTTCGATGTGATTTGTCGTGGCAAAAAGAAGTCTGAAAGGGGGAAATATGTCAGTTTTTACGTTTCAGCGAAGAAAAAAAAAAAAGAAACGATTGAGAGAAAAACGGGAAGGGATGGAAGGAGCGGAAATACAATACTTACCTTCCCTCCGCTGCCGCAACACCATCTAGACTGTTCAACAAACCCGACAAAGATAAGGTAGACCCATCGTTTTCCTTTTTATCATCCTTTGTAGATGCGGTGGACTCTGTTGGTGCCCCGGTAGAACTTGCGTCACGGCTGACGCCACGCGTGAACGCAGCATCTAAATCCTCCAGAAGCAATATACACCTATAGCACGATTGAGTTAATTTTAGTGAGAATGTTGGTAAAGATAAACTTTCGTACCTGGAAGGAACGTGTCCCATTAAAGTCGTCAAAGTGTTGTCGCTCATCCTAATTCTTCGTGTCAGCAAAGCGATTCTCGATGCGATTAATGAAAGACTTACCCCTTCGATGACAATGACACGACGTAAATGTCAAGACCGAGTTCACCGGCTAACGAATGTATCAATGAAGTCTTGCCGCTAATGAAAACGAATTATTCACGGTTCCTCAAGGTTTACTTTGACGGACTTTCGTACCTTCCGGGAACACCGTGGAGGAGATAACCCCTGCGGAACGGGATTCCTATGTTCCAAAATTAATGAAGGTGCGACTTTGGAGCATGACGTAGGTAACACACCTCTCTCGGCATACCTAATAATAAAATTGAGTCAGTTTAGCGGAAGCGGGTAAAACATGGAACTTTTACCAATCTTCCGACGCCAAAAAGTCTTTACAATCGGCTAGAAGCATGTCTTTTACACCGGGTTGAAGGACGATAGAGCTCATAGGACGTTTTTGACGAGCACCATTCCATCGCCAGCATCCGTAAGTGCTGTTTTAAGGGTCGAAATCGGGATCAGGATCGATGCAAGCGCAGAATTTTCTTTTTGAACTTACGTATCGGCCAAGAATATGTGGACACGATGTTCGGCATCTTTCTCGTATTCCCGTTTGGCATCCAGGACGAGTTTCTTTAGGATGTCGTTGTTGCGGGCGACGACGCTGAAGAAAGAAAAAACGTAAGTAAACGTATTGCTCGGAACGATAGAAACGGAATAAGACATCGGAAGTAACAACAAAAACTTACCTGACTTTCAACGATGCACCCCCAAAGTCAGGGTAACGCTTGGTCCTGGTTATCTGGGAAAAAAACGAATAGGAGTCGTCAGCTTTTATTTTGATGGCATCGGGTGGGCTATCTCGGGAAGCACACGACTTACTCTGAGCCAATGGCCACGGTAGTAGATCGTATGGGTCGTGTCTGTGAAATGAAAGAGTTCAATTACGAACTTAGGGGTAATGTCCAAGGTAAATTAAACTGACCAATACTGGGCATGAAAGCCACCTTGCGTTTTCGACGTCCGTTGACCAGAGTGTCATCCTCCTCCTCCTCTTCCTCCAAGTCACCCGCGGTAGATTGTCCAAGCCCGTTTTTCACTGAGCGTGTTGTTATGTCAAATTCACGGCTGCGCCCCCAGGCAGGTTGCTAAAAGGTACGCGTTTGAGCGACTAATCACGAGCTTTCGGGATGGTCGGAAAAGCATCAATGGGTACCTTGGACAGCCAATGCATCAACCTGCGCGGTAATGAGTGAGTGCTGTTGAGCGGGAAGCGGGAGGGAGATGATGTGGTGCTGACCAGTCATATGGATAATCTTCTTGATTGAAGTGGGCGGTGAGGAAGAAAGCTATGCGCCACAAATTTATGGGTTATCAAAAGTAGCGGGAGAGTGTCCGCGGTGATAACTAACTCACAATCAATGAAGCCGTTCCATGCTGATACTGATACCCTCCTCGCTGTTTCGACCGTTCCTCCAATAACGACGAGTTTCTGGGTGACATTAAAAGTTAAAACAAGTGGCGACACAGAGAACGTAAACGTACCAGTGTATCTTGAAGTGCTCCAGTAGTAGTGGTCAAAGGTGAAAGCATGCTCTTCAAGGCGTCCATTTTGGAGGGGACGAAAAGGAAGGGAAGAGGGAGGGAGGAAGAGGTTAAGCGGCGCTAAGGGTTGTATTTATACTAGCCCAAGCGTTTACGCTTAGCGACATTTTAGCCTCGAGGCCCGGTTAGGGTTCTCTTCCCGACAATCCCCATTTTTAGCGAAAACTCACACCAACCGCTCGCCTTCTCCCTACCTACGTATATCGCAACAAACAACCCTCAGCTGCGGCTATTGGGTGCTGATTGTCAAACCCATATTGCGGACCCGACCCGCCGCCACGCTATCCTTTACTGACTCACGGTTACCCTTCACACATCACATATTTCACAGAATTCTCACCTCCAATCAGTAGGAACCGAGAATCGACGGGGGAAACAAAAGAGAAGATTATACCTTCGATCCCCCGTTTCTCATCTCCTTTAGCGAGTCGCACGTGGATCATAATTTCGCCCGTTCAATACCTCAGGCAGCTCGGTTCAGAGAAGGTTAGCCGACGTCAGGAAGAACAACGGACGGTTGGCATTACTCGGAGCGGGTAAGCTAGAAGACTAGAAGACAAGTTCTGAAAGCGTTGATGAACCAACCCACGAAATACCAGGGGAAAAAAAACCGGTTAGTGCGCCAAGTCAAAGCGTTTATTTTGACTTTCTTTTGACGAGTTTTTTCGCAAGAGGTAATCGGATCTTTTTGGGCGCCTTTCTATGAACCTTCTGATTTCGGGGACTCTTCCCCCCATTTGTAAAAGAATTTCCAATATTTAATGTGAAATCGGCTCGTGGGGTGACGGCCCTCGCGCACATGCCTTGAAAGAGGCCGAGGGAAGGAAAACGGCGTTTTGTTTTTAAACTTTGTGTGGGGGAGAGATTCCTTTGTTCGAGTAAAGGAGGACCGAACATTCCTGGGGTAAAGTCTGATTATTTTTCTATTTCGACCCGGTCCCAACCTTTAGAATTCCCGAGGTAGTGTTCGGACGCGGGGGGCCGGGAGTTTAACATTTCGTGGGACTTTCTACAGCATCGGGGGGAAGCTTGTCAGTCTTTGCATGCATAGAAACTCGGCTCGCTACACTGTACCTGACGGTATTACAGCCTGCCGGAGAGTAACCCGCCTCGGATTTGCTAAACGCACCGATTTTCCGGGACCCACGGAAAAACGCTCACTGTGGATTTTGAGCGGCTATGAACGCACCGTCACCCCGAAGAGCTTACAGAATTAGAACAAAGGAAGTTGTTTTCATCAAGCGGAAAAACTCTCCATGAAGGACATAATCGAGGGTTCAAAAACATTAGAGATCCGCTCGACTGGATGATGGGCAAAATGAGACAAACGGAGAATTTGAAAAAGATGGACAGCTGCCCACGGACTTATCACACCTGTGAAATGAAGGGCCATCACGAAAAAAACTGAATACGAGATTAGGTCACCAAAATCAATAGATTGATGTCCTCCAAGTGTGTGATTAGATTAGAGAACCTCGGACGAAAGGGGTGACAATTGTACCTCTGAACTTTTTGAGCGCTAGTGGGAACATCAGCCTGATCTACAGCAACGGCGATATATATCAGCAAACCCGACGCCCATTACGAGGGGGAAATCAGTATTCTGTTCTACAGCATTCACAGGTGCCCTGAGATCTCTGCCTACAGGATACAATGGCGCTGTGGATTGATAATCAGCGTAAATGAAGCTGAGCATGAGAAGTGATTGTGTAGAGCGCCCAAGAAGCGCCCGCAGCGGAAATACGTACAGCCGCTTACTGGCGCTGGGATTGAAAGGACGCTGAACCAGTTCCACGAAGATTAGAGGGCCAAATCTGTATTCATAATTAGTTAACGACTTACTCATGTGGAGAACCGGGGATCCCGGAATCTACCCTCGATAAAAGGGGGGGTTTTCAAGTATACCAGAAATAGAACGACAAAGCAAAAAACCAGCGCTTGAATGTGACACTAGGTGGATTTGTGAACCGTAAACCGATGACTTGGAAGATATCCTTCCTTTCGAAAACACTAGTGCTTACTCATTCAAGATCGTCGTGAACCGTTCCCCGCTTCTTGTGCCGGGATTTTCTTTCCTACGTAAATCAAACAACATGACAAGCATTCACAGCTGATCCCCAAACTCGGACAAAATGGATCACCGCCAACCTTTTTGGAACCTCGGCGTTGTGAGGAAACAACAAACGACCCAAATCCTGAATTACGTGTACAGGGTTAGCACCTGTCTTCTTTACTCTCTTGATAGTTTGAGTTTCGTCGGACTTGAGTAGGGATTAGTCTTTCTGAGACCCTTTTTCTCTTGTGGCTGCGAACGTAACTTGAACAAACCTCACACCAACATGTGCATTTGTCTCTGTCTTTGTCTTTTGGTTGAAAAGGGTATGTCAAATACCTGATCAGCGCGCACCTGGTGATACAATTGAGTCATCATTCTGCGGTTTTTGTGCGTATGGAGCCTGCAGCAGGGCGTAAATTATCCTAACACGCAATGAAACACGTTGATATACGCGCTATCAGACTTGAGCTAGAAGAGATCCCTTGCTTTAGGGGTGGGATATGAATTGATAGAGCAGCGCAAACGTTTCATCCAGGCCAGAGAACAGCAATAGAGTTGAGTGACGAGGGCCTTGAAAAACATTTTTGCGAAAAAGTTGGCAACTGACATCGAGAGCGGCGAGATTGAGAAAGTACTTCGAACGTGCGAGCATAGCGTGTGCGAAAGCTGGCCAAGAAATGTACAGCTGCGTGGGCTAAACCCGAATATCGCATGGACCGATTCGTCCTTTAGAGCTTATGCTACACTCAGTATCATAACCTGCCCGAGTCCCGCCAAGGGCTTTACTAGGTTTGCAATGAGTAGTACCATTGACAGAATGGTACCATTCGATGCTTCTTTTCGAACGATCCTTGGGTAAACTTAATCTTCTGAGAGAAGGTTATAGTTATAACGTCCGAATGCCCGTGCAAGCCAGAGTAGGCGAGCTCTGGTATCGCTAAAGGAAGGTATAAAGGTGGCTGTAAGGTCAAGGTACTGGAGCAGAAGTGGCGAAAAGATCTGGATATCATCCTCGAAGAAAGACGCTTTGGGGAGATTGAGATAAGATGCAGCTTTGACCCAAGTTCCCGTGACTGCTCTGAGGTTAGGGCTCCTCGCGGTGCATCGGGGCTTTAAATTTCGGGCTCCTGCATGCGTTTATATTGTTCCGATCACGGTGGCGTTCAGGATGCTTATAACCTTCGCTGGGGGGAAGGTAGAGGAAAACTGCAGAAAAGGAGATTGGAGCGAGGATAAGCAGCAGTCCGGGTTCAACGTTGTTTCAGCCTTTTCAACAAGTCCTCCAGACTGGAGGTATCTACCTTAGGCCTTCATGATAAGCCTAGTTTGGTCAATCTAATCATATCAAATTAAGTTCTTTTTTTAGCTTTCGGGTAGTTTACGCCTCCACACACAGCCGTCTTCAAGAAACGTGCCTACTCACGGTGAACGATCACCCGTCTCACGCCGAACACCGCTTTTTTCCCTCCGTTCCGTTCACCTTGAAAACTGTCCTCTGTGCACGATAGGCATGAAGTGCGCGTAAAATGAAGATTCAGTATTCAATCGCCGCAGAACTAGCAGTCAAATGAAGGGGTGGGAACGGGGAATGAAATATGAAACTGTATCCAAGTGGCACGTCAACCCTATCATACATATATCCATGCGAACAATACGGGAATCAATAGATTGTAAACCGGGGCGGGGAGCCCACGACCCTCTTTTATGGTAAGTTCGGTCAAGGAATCGGTCCATTAATACTTAACCAGTGGGAAGAGGTCGTTGTCAACGATTTTCTCCCACCGACCTCACCCTAACTCCACAGTCACCACGACGCCTACAGCATTATTCTCCCCTTCATAGAAGCAAAAACTTTCCTTCAAACATGGTTTTGGGTGGCCCCAATTACCCTTCAACTTCCTCATCTCCACCTTTTCCATCTAATTCCTCATCAGCTACGCTCTTGTCCAGGACGCCCTCGAAGGGGTCTATGGTCCTATATCGCCTCGCATCAGAAGCCGATTCTTTAGAGCCACGCAGAGCCCCGACTTCTGGCTCGTCAGACCCAAGAGGTCCTTCAAATCCGGAGCACAAATCCCCATACGCTGCACTGGCCAACAGACCCAAATCCACCTCATCCTCAATCTCCACCACCTCCTTCATAAACTCAACGAGAGGTTTCGTTGCATACGAATACGATCCCTCCGCAGATAACCGGGGTCCCAATGACGAAGAAGATTACCTACATGATCCTCGAGATATCGAGAAACCCGGCAAGAGAGGTCACAACGGTGCCGGTTCCGTTCTCAGCTTCAGAGGGTTTCAAAACCTTGGAGTTCTCGTGCTCCTGGTTCTCGGGTTGCTTTCCCTTTTTCTGATTTATCCCATTATACGGCATTTTGAAGATGCTGGACGGAATAAAATAGTGGCGGATAATATAAAGTACGTTTTTTTTGCCATTCTTCAACATCCCTTTTTTTTTTCTCATTCTCTGTGCTTTTTTCCAAAAGCGTCAATGCATCTGGTCAAGTCCCGAGTTTCCTCAACTTTAATCCCCTAATTGATCTCGACACGCCTGATGAAGCCAAGAGCCGAACCGGATTCGACGGTCAAAAATACCAACTCGTATTTTCGGATGAATTCAATCAACCAGGACGGACATTCTTCCCTGGTGAAGACCCATATTTTGAAGCTGTGGATATGTGGTATGGTGTCACTGGGGATCTGGAATGGTACGACCCGGGACAAGTCATTACGAGGGATGGAGCGTTGGTCATCACGATGGACACTGTCGCTACTCGGAGATCGGGACTGACCCCTGGCTCTACGGCTCCCTTTACGGTCGACGAAAACCACAATCTTACGTATCGGAGCGGGATGTTGCAGTCATGGAACAAGTTTTGTTTCACCAGTACGTTCAACCTTTTCGAGAATCCTGACGGGTTTTTTAACTACAACTTTTCACCCAGGCGGATACATAGAGGTTGCGGTCATGCTCCCCGGGAACGCTGGATTTGACGGACTTTGGCCTGGTGCATGGACGATGGGGAATCTGGGAAGACCTGGGTACAGAGCTACGACTGACGCTTTGTGGCCTTACTCGTGAGTTCGGTTAAAAAGATTCGTGCGCTTCAGCTCATGTACGCTTTGTCCTACCGCAATCTTCTAGGTACGACTCATGCGACATCGGCACATTCCCGAATCAAACAGTAAAAGGACAGCCAGCAACCCTCCTCCCAGACGGCGCTTGGCCGGAATATGGCAGTAGATTCAGCGCGCTGAATGGACAGAGGCTCAGGTGAGCGGTTATTGTTACTGTCTCCCGCCACAGCTCACGAAGAGGACGTCAAACAGTTCTTGTACTTGCCCGAACTCGGATCATCCAGGCCCATGGGGAACCTTCGACAACACCGGCGAGAGATATAGAGGAAGAGGGGTACCCGAAATCGATATTCTTGAAGTGCAGAAGGATAGTGATGGTCCGGGTAACGTCGCCAGTCAAAGTGGTCAATACGCGCCCTTTACCCAAGGCTATCAATACGACAAAGTGAGTAAAGCTTGTTTCACTATTATGAATGGACACGTTTACTTATGCGGGTACTACAGTCGGGTATCATAATCTACGACCAAGCTCTCACTGTTCCGAATGGCTGGCCAGGTTCCCCCCTTCAACAAGCTGTATCTGCGCTTACGAAGGTCCCCCTGGATGGTCATCAACTGTCGTCGCCTAGGCGATTCGTCACGTATGGTACGTTCTAGTGACGTTATGAACCGTTTCCTTCCAAACTTGACCGTTTTTTCCTCAATCCAGGTTTCGAATACTGGGCGAACCCGGATAAACGTGACGAAGGATTCATAACCTGGCAGGTCGACAACAAACCCACCGTGAAGCAGCTACCCATAGCTATGGGACCTGATAAAGGTCCAGATGGAATGGGCGCTGACCAACGATTGATTCCCGAAGAACCCATGTCGATCATTCTCAACCTGGGAATAAGTAGTACGTAATCCCTTTCTTCTCCCCCTCGCTGGCACGCGTGATGGTTACTTATTGATGAAAATATCATGACAGACGGCTGGGCGCCACCGAAATTCGAGACTCTCTCGTTCCCAGCGGAGATGCAGTTCGATTACATTCGCATTTATCAGCGGGAGGGGAACGTCAATATCGGTTGCGACCCTAAAGGCTATCCAACCGCGGATTATATCAGTAAACATATCGAGCAGTATACGAGTTCGTGGCTTTTTTAAAAAAAGTCCTTCGTTATACTTACCGCCTTGATTAGATATCAATTTAACGAGTTGGCAAGATGGAACCCCTAGAAATCGATTGGTGAGCGGACCTCTTCCTTCCGAAATGGGCGTTTGGTTTGACGGGTTGTTTTCTCAGTACGAGGGATCTTGTTGAAACAATTATATTCGCATCCCCCGGAGGGATTTCTTGGGGTTTGGAGAAGGATTTGTTGTTATTGCTGTTGTTGTTTGTCAGTTAATGATGTACATATGTGGTTTGTGCGCCGCTCGTTTATTATCTTGGATTGGACGCATCTACGTTACTAATCATCATCGTTGCATAGATGTTTTTTTTGCTAGTTAGTTTCAGATAGCTCCTAGCTACTACATCTTAACCTTCGACTTCTTCCGAGCAGACTATAGCGAACCCAATGTTTATGTCGTTTCGTCGGATTCAACATATTTGACAGATTGAAGTGATGATGGTTCGCGGGGATGACAGCAGTTCTGACCGTGCTCGACTTCTCTGTCTACGAATACAAGCAACAAGGTAGAAGAGTAAGACAAAAGTCTTGCAGGCAAACATATCGAGTCGGATTGACACCTCTGTCGGAATAACTACGCTCTGTCATGACCTAAGTTGTGCCCCGACCATGGACCATGAAATTGTATATATAGTCAGGCGCCGAAGAACTAAAGAAAGCAGAATTGAAGGGCTTACCATGAACGCTCGTCGGAAACGGCGCTGGGTTGGTTACCTTATATTTTGACCTTCTCGGCCCGGGCGGCGACGATCCCTCTAGCTAGAGAACAAGACCCAACCAGATAAAAAAAAGAACGGAAGACAAGGCGAAAGACAAGAAAACGGACAAGGGAACCGGCATTCGTCGTTTCGGGTGTAACGTTCTATCGGCCGAAACACCCAAGCAACGAGCGCTTCTATCGCTTGCTCGTACCGTCGAGTCCTTTTTCAATGTTCCTCAATAGCCAGCTTTGACCAGGTCCCAGCTGCTTGTCTAATCTCGACCGAAGGTCCAGAGCAACACGCGGAAGCTCTAAATTTCAAACTTTCATTGGATCCTAGGGTACGAGTAAATCAAAAAAAAAACCAGCTTTTGCCTCAAAAAAAAAAAACGTAGTGCGTCTTTCTATCTCTATCTATATACATTCCGGCAAAAAAGCGCCGACGAAGGAATGAAGATGATGGTAGTGAATGAATGAGTGTGCTGTAAGACTTAGGGTGACTTGCGTATTGTATGTATGGTGGTGTATCGTAGATTGCGAAAAAAAAGGGGAAAAAAATGCTAAATCGGAAAAAAAGGGAACGATAAAGTAGATGGGGGTGATGGTAATAATGTATATGATTTATAAAAAGGGAGCAAGCAAAAGAAGAGAGAGAGGAAGGGGGGAGATAGGGAAGGGTCCTCCAAGATACGGATGTGAGCAAGTGGAAAACCCAAGGTGACGTACGCCCGACGTCTTGAGCGAATCGCGAAACGGAAATCCAAAAAGCGTTGGAACCCTCCAACCCCGATCCCAGAGCCAAGAAAAAAGAAACCCTCCAGGGGTTTAACACGATCCTTCGTACTAGAAAACCACGGCTAGGTCAAGACGGTTCAAAGAAATAAAATAAAAGAACTCACCAATCGGTTGCGTGGCATTCCATCTTCCCAACGCGTCAAATTCAAATCTACGAAAAAGTCACCCTTAGTAAAAAGTAGAAAGCACCCAGAAAGAAAGAGAACGTACCCGTATACTGCTTGAGATGCTTGTTGATATAATCCGCAGTAGGATAATCCTTTGGATCACAACCAACATTCACACTTCCCTCTCTCTGATAGACTCTGATATAATCAAACGACATCTCTGCCGGGAACGATAGCGTCTCGAACTTTGGTGGGGCCCATCCATCTGTTTGGGATTTCGGTATTAGCACATCATTTGCGCCCATGAGAAATGATAGTGGAAGAGGGAGATAGGGGATAATGAAAGGAGGGGGATACGCACTACTTATCCCGAGATTGATGATGATCGACATCGGTTCTTCCGGAATCAACCTCTGCCCAGCTCCCATCCCACCTGGCCCTTTATCAGGTCCCATAGCTATCGGTAGCTGTTTGACGGTGGGTTTCCCATCAACTTGCCAGGTAATAAAGCCTTCGTCGCGGTTGTTTGGGTTGGCCCAGTATTCGAAACCTACGATTCCGGCGGCGAAGGGGGAAGGAACAAGTAAGCCGTAACGTCGGGGAGGAAAGGCAGTTGACGAACATACCATACGTAACGTATCGTTTATTGGGCGAATGTTGATGGCCAGCAAGAGGAACCTGCGTAAGCGCAGAGACGGCTTGCTGAAGTGGAGAACCAGGCCATCCGTTCGGGACCGTAACTGCCGAATCAAAGATTTGCAATCCTTCCTATAGCCCCACAACATAGAGAATACGGTTAGTACGCTGGTATTGGGAGGTGTGCGGTGTTTACGCACCGGGTTAGACTGATATCCCTGAGTAAACGGGGCGTATTGTCCACTCTGACTAGCCACATTGCCCGGACCGTTAGCGTCTTTTTGAACTTCTAGAATATCGATCTCGGGTACACCTCTTCCCCTGTAGCGTTCTTGACCGTTAGCCTCGAATTTCCCCCATGGGCCTGGATGGTCCGAGTTTGGGCAGGTGCAGGAGCTTTTGAGGAAAAAAGGGGTGAGTGAAGTTGTCGTAGAAGA
Organism: Marasmius fiardii PR-910; assembly: GCA_014904975.1. NCBI lineage: Eukaryota > Fungi > Basidiomycota > Agaricomycetes > Agaricales > Marasmiaceae > Marasmius > Marasmius fiardii. The sequence continues at coordinate 4,664 of MU127917.1, read as the reverse complement.
CGGGAGTAAAAGAGGCTTACCTAAGCCTCTGACCATTCAACGCATTGAATTTACTGTCGTATTCGGGCCAAGCACCACCTGGGAGCAGGTTTGGCGGTGCTCCTTTTGCGGTTTGGTTTGGGAACGTTCCAATGTCACAGTCATCGTACCTAAGGACGAGGTGAGGGGCTATGAACGTCGAACGATTAAGAAAAGACCTCACGAGTAAGGCCACATAGCATCAGTCGAAGCTCTATATCCAGGTCTTCCCAAATTCCCCATTGTCCATGCACCAGGCCAAAGTCCATCGAAGCCAGCGTTTCCAGGAAGTATAACCGAAACTTCGATGTATCCACCTACAAAGCTATTAGTCAAAAAAGGATACATTTACACGAGGAGAAAACGTACTGGTGAAGCAGAATTTGTTCCAACTCTGCAACATCCCACTCCTGTACGAGAGGTTATGATTTTCGGCAACGGTAAAGGGAGCGGTCGAGCCAGGGGTCAGATTTGGTTGCTGGGTAGCCACGGTGTCCATCGTGATCACCAACGCACCATCTCTAGTGATGACTTGACCTGGATCGTACCATTCCATGTCGGCTGTGACTCCGTACCACAAATCGACGGCTTCCAAATAGGGGTCTTCACCGGGAAAGAAGGTTCGACCGGGTAATTCGAATTCGTCGGAATAAACGAGAGTGTAAGGCTGACCGTCGAATCCGGTACGAGTGCGAGCTGCTTGAGGAGTGTCGGGATCAACGAGGCTTCGCGTGATGGTGAGGAGTGGGGATTGCCCTGATGCGTTTACGCTGTTTGTTGTTTTTCAGAAGGTCAGTAAACGTTATATAGAGATAGAGACGACGCACTGGATGTTATTCGCAATATTCTTCCTCACCGACTCTAATCGGATCTTGTCGATGATAGGATAAACCAAAAAGACACCCAAAAAGACGACGACGAGGAGAACCAACATGCCAACGTTCCAGAACCCACGTAAATCGAAGGATGAACTTGATTTCATCGCTTTTCGCGTTTCTTCCTTTGAATACTTTGGATCGTGGAGATAATCCTCTTCGTCAGCTGGGCCTGCGGAATCTTGAAGAGGGTCGTATTCGTATGGAACGAAACCTCTAGGTGGATTCGAAGTCGTATGAGTGGATGAGGAAGAGGAGAGAGTGCTGGAGAAAAGGGCGGCATGAGGGGTTAGTCGGTTACGAGAGTTGGTAGAGGAGGAAGTAGCGTTGGAATTTTCGAGTTGACGAAAGACGGGGTATTTGTTGTCGTCACCACCGAGTAAGGAAGCGCTATCGGAGATATGAGATAAAGCAGAATTTCGGTTGCTGCCCCCTGAAGGTGTAAAGTCGTTTTCGGAAGCTAGACGGTAGAGAACCATTCCACCTGATTTGGTGGAGCCGCCTAGTGAGCTGTTGCTTGAAGCGGTTCTGGAAGGACCAGGTGGAGAATTTGGGTAGTTTGGACTGTTGGAAGCCATGGTGTGTGGAAAAGAGAGTGATGGTAGGGGAGAAACCTTGTTAAAGGGGCGTCGTCGCGGTGTTTTGGGGGGAAAATTAGATGGAGCGCGTGGTGTGACAGGGGAAATTTATAAAACGCCGCGAGTGCCAAGATTACGTACCACATGATGGGAGACAAGGTAACAATTCAGTTCTCTTCTCTGGCACGCATGACGAAGTTTCGACCATGAACCCTTTGGTTCTGGATACAAAGTGGGGAGAGGACAACGAAAATGAGGAGGAAGGGTACTGCTTTGATACGAATATAGATTCTGTCATGTCAATTTAACGGGTTGATCGAAGCGCCGCAACGGGAAGATTTGAATAGTGGATTGTGATTAACCGTTCCCGTTTCTGAACAAAAAGAGGATTTTTTGGGAAAAATCGGATGGGCGTCTGCTAAACTTGGTTCTCTTCCGTAAACCGCGGTCTAAGCGACGGGCCAAGAACGAACCGTGGTTTTTTTCCTCTGCTAGTGTGACAGTACAGCTCTTACGGTGACCATCTACTGTCCTCTATCAGCCTAAAATCCAGCTTTCGGGAATTATCCATCGGCTTTACCTAGGGGCTTTGAGGTTCGCTCATCTGCGTCGAATCCACCCAAGTGCATTCGGTGAGCCCACGCTTTTTCCGTCTAGTCGTCCAACTCTTTTCAACAGGGAAGTTCTTCAATAAACCTTTGACATTTCTCGAGCACTAAACATGTTAATCCTTAAAATCATATCCTCAATACCTGCATGTTCGTCGTTTACACGCAATTCTTTTGCTTACAAACTAACACGGTGAATTGGACCATATTATCGTTCGTGGTGGGCCGGAAAATTGATGAGCTTATGGGATTAGTAGGCATGTTGTAGTGTGATAGGCTGTGGTAAATTCACAAAGTTTAGTTTGGCGGTTCTAGTGTTTTGTTATCGCCATCCTTGTCCTTGAAATGGAACTTTCAGCATGATGCATCACGGTGTTGAGCTTGGCAAGTTCGACTGCGCGAAATGAGTGCTTAATACACAGCGTTATAAAGTGTAGCCCACTTGGCGCCGACGAAAGAGATACACGCAGTCGATTGAAATGGAAACACTCGTCGCGAGGTAATAATGTTGCCATCGTTTACGCAGCCGAAATTATTTGACCCAAACTTTGTACGATAGAACCGACAGAAGGGGAGCTTTAGGGAAGATTTTTGTTTAAATCTAAAAACACTGTATTGTTTTGTTTCTCTCAATGTACCTGTACTTTGCCTAGGCCCTAGACGCGAATTAGAAAGTTTATCTTCCTTACAATCGCCCATCCGTATCAAGACAAAACTCTCAGTCTACCTTTACGCAGACCTGCGCCTGTACCACGAACAATACGCGGACGAATCCGCTCCACATCCACCATCATCGTGAGTTTATTCTTCGGGACACCGGGACCTAGGCCTTATCATGAACAAATCTATACTAATCCTTGTTGTCTTCATGTGCGTGCTTCGATATGGAAGGCGAAGATGCAGGCTCGTCCAGAGCCATAGCATAGGGATCAGTGTTGGCCGATGAAGACGATAGAGTACAGTCTTTTTAGGAAACCGATGTAATGGCCAGAGTCAGCTGCGGCATTTTTGTGCGTGACGATAGCTGAAAACAAAAAAACATCGATCGGTTGGGAAAAACGGCTTGCATTCGAAGAAATAGGGAACGCATCAACTCGTAAAGGTTAATCCAGCTAGCACCGACATTGTTCTTCGCCGAAGGATCAATCAAATTTTCTGATTGCGTCCTCTCCTCGGGTTTCTCGTCTTGGGCAGCAGTGGCAAGTGCCGGACCTTCGGATTTACTATCAGACTTCAGTTTGCAGGACCGTCAAACCATCCGCAGTTTTCGGAGCGGTGTTTTGAATATTGCTTCTCCAAACCTTTCCTTTTTTCAACGCTCTCCCTCGGTTTTTTGCATCCTTCTACTCGCCGGTACCAACTTTTCTTTGAGTTCGGTGTGGCTAGACCAAGTGCGTCGCGGAATTCCGGGAAATGACTTTTTTCTGACAAGTTTCAAACGCTACGCACAAGGAAGGTTGTGGTCGCTCACCATGTTCTGCGCTTTTTTCTGCACATCGAAATTCTAAGCGACACGAACCATTTGGACTGTGAGGTAGCTCGGAAGGCGTGTCAATCTAAGTCTCTGGACGTGAATCCCAGTACAACTAGGGAGGGAGAATGTTTCGAAAAGGTGGACTTCAAAGCCTGAGGATTGTATACGTGCAAAATATTTATCTCTGTTAACATAACGCCAGAGGAAGGAACGAACACGAATAATACCAAAATGTCTAAAATCCGACTGTCCGATAATATTGCATTCAATCTTCATGATTTTTTCCCGTTGCAACAATCAGTGGTTCATCAAGACCTTCTGTAACACGCCGTTTCTAATCTAAGTAACTAGTGCTAGTCTCACGCCTCTCGGCTTCTCCCGACTAAGTATATGATTCTTTTTACTTCTCTCACTTCTGCCTTTCTTGCCTTGTCGTAGATAGACTTAGGAGCAATCTAAACGCCCTGTCTGGTTTACGTTGAGGCATGAGGCACCGAGAGATCGTCCCTACACCCATTTCACATTTTTTAAACCCCAGTCTTTGCTTCTTCGCACTCTATGCTCTATCGCTCCCATCAAGAAAATTTTCTGCCTTTGAAAACTCACTTCTCCCCCTCCAAAACGGCTCCTCAATGCAAGTACCCATCCCAACCGCCCAAGAACACTCGACTCTCTGTGCGGCTTGCTTCGAAGACCTCAGAAGAACTCCCTTATCATTTTCATTCCCCATCACCAATGGCTACTCGTAGTATCGCTCCCACTGCTGGTGCTCAGGGCTCTCAAGCTTCGAGAACTAGCACTCCCAGTAACATTCCGAGACCCACCTAGGGTTAGGGGTTAGGGGGGGCGAGAAAGACAATCGAGCGAAGCGAGATTGTCGCGAGGCCTAGGCGTGTAAAGCGAAAACAAAGCCTTAGGGTTAGGGGGGGGCGAGAAAGACAATCGAGCGAAGCGAGATTGTCGCGAGGCCTAGGCGTATAAAGCGAAAACAAAGCCAACAGAGGACTTTTGGTAAAGAAAAGTCTCCTAGCCTGTTTCGCTTAAATGCTCTTCAGGGCTTTGTTGTTTTCTGTTAGTACACGGCTAATCGTTATACCAGAAATGTATTTGA
>MU127916.1:0-75437 GCA_014904975.1 Marasmius fiardii PR-910 | reverse complement strand
CCATATTCAGGATGTGGCAAATTTGGTTTATATTGGGTACTTAGCGTTACTGTCATTACAGCGGCATGAGTGAAGTCGGGACTAATAGCATCAGCCGTACTTCCACTGTCAAATAATGCAAAGGCTTTAACGCCTTTCAGCTCAATCCATCCCACTAAGCATCGTTTCTCAGCAGCGGTTCGCCTAGGGCATCTACCAACATTAGGATATGGTTTAGATTTTGGTTCCACACTCGCAACAGGAGTATTATCTTCTCTGACATCAATTGAGCGGAAATACTCATTGAAATCGAGTGTAAGATGTGTTTCCGAGTCCAAATTTGGTACGGGCTCTGAATGACATGAAGCATATTCAGAGTCTGAGTCTGAGCTGCAGCCAACAGTAATTCTTCTCGAGAGTGGGGAGTGGGATCATAGGTCCACTCTTCCCTGAGCAAGAGTAGGTTCGAGAGACGTCAAACAAGCTCTCTCATATGGATCAGTATGGGAATCTTGTTCATCTTCGGAGTTAGTTGGACTAGGTCCCTCATCATCGGGTTCACTTGGGGGACCATCACCATCAGGATCACCACCCGGATTTCTGGAGGGATTAAAATTATTGTGGTCTCTGGCATTGTTGTGCCGATTTCCGAAGTTATCGTCATTGGGATCACCACCAGCTCCACTGCTGGGGTTATTTGGTGGATCACCTGGTGGTGATCCACCAGCATTACCGCTCGGGGGGTTCTGAGATGGGCAATTACCAGATCCAGATGGTACAGGACCACTGAATCCATGGGAGGATACTCAGGTGGACATCTCAATGGACTAGGATCTTGAGAACGGTTCCAGGAATTTGGATCTCAATTTGACAATCTCAGCATCCTGAATGTCATTGGCGGGTAAAGTTAATTCAGGACATCTGGTGTGATAAACACAATTGTTGACATCATCAATTTGAATATCTTGATCTGCGATTAGCATTGCTGTGCTGAATCAAGTCATGCTGACACAATTGTTGGAGCACATATCGGCGGCACAGCTCGGAAAAATAAATTTTTATGGTGCTCTCCACCTCCTGGGACATACTTGACCGAATTAAAGGTAAACGTCGGTTTATGTCTGACCATCCTCGAATATGCGACAGCTTATCATCAGTGTGAGATACAGAGTCCTCAGGCCCCAGTTCATCTCGAGATGAGGCCATTGAGGGAATTCGTAAATTTCTGAGAGGCCTTTTACCTCTATTAATAGTGACAGCATTCATTTCGTCTACCAGATCCTCCTGGCTGACTGATGGCTCAGAACGTTCACAACTGAATAAACTATGACCAGGCAAGGGTGAAGGCTCATTGATACGGTTTCAAGCTGTTGCCTCAGAGGGTGAACGATCAATAGGGACGGGAGCATGAGAATTAGCGGGATTCATGATATTGTTGGAAGGGGTATGGAATACAGACGTGTCATTACAACGATAAGCAACACTACTGAAGGTGGGTCTTGGAATGTTACTGGGAGTGCTAGTTCTCGGAGCTTGAGAGCCCTGAGCACCAGCAGTGGGAGCAATAGTATGAGTAGCCATTGGTGATGGAGAGTAAAAATGATAGGGTAGTTCTTCTGAGGTCTTCGGGGCGAGCCACACAAAGAGTCAGGTGTTCTTGGGCAGTTGGGATGGGTACTTGCGTCGAGGAGCCGTTTTGGAGGGGAAGAAGCGAGTTTTTTCTAAGGGAGAAAATTTTCTTGATGGGAGCGATAGAGCGTAGAGTGTGAAGAAGCAAAGACTGAGGTTTAAAGAATGTGTAAGGACAATCTCTCGCTGCCTCAAGCCTCAACGTAAACCAGACAGGGCATTTAGATTGCTCCTAAGTCTATCTACGACAAGGCGATAAGGCAGAAGTGAGAGAAGTGAAAAGAATCATATCGAAGGTAATCAAAGCTTATATACTTAGTCGGGAAAAGCCGAGAGGCCTGAGACTAGCACTAGTTACTTAGATTAGAAACGGCACGTTACAGCTATTGCTAGAGGACAGGGTTGATTCACTACTGAGTTGTTGGTCAATTGTTGTAAATGGGGAGATCTTTGTGTGTTTGGGTATGGATTGGCAGGTGGTGTGGCAACCCTAATCCAATTATAATCTGGAGCCACAGTAGAGTTTGAGATGAGTGAGGACCAGAAGGTAGTGTTGAAGGGATGGATACTCTACTCAAAAACCACAACTAAACACACAAAGGTTGCTCTCAAGCATCTGCAGAAACTACAAGCAGTGTCACTGAATATATACCACAAAACACCCAAACCAAAACCCACTACTCCAACCTCAATATGTGCTTAACTGTGTTCCTCAGCAATTCTCCAACTCTGATGTTTTTGTGTTCAGGGTGGCGAGAAGTTGAAACACTCCCACTAGCCAAAATTCCTAAGTTGAATTCTCTGTAGAGCACTTGACTCTAAGAAACCCTTCAAGCTCAAACTCAACTCAGAGACTGTGTAGCACATTCAGATCCAAATGGCTAAGTCCAAATCCCACAAATGCAAGTAGTGCAATCAAAATAAAATTGATTAATCCAACCTCCAACCCAAAAACTGCTAAGTTTATAGAGATATCTTGCTCTGAAAGACTGACTTCAATTCCATGCTGGTTGAGAAGTCTAGACTTGGGTCAATGTGGATGTCAACTGCTATAGTCTCTGGCCTTGGATTGGGGTGTCAGTCCTTGAGCTTTGTACTAAGGTTCTACCTACTTATAACTCTGCCCCAGTTTTGCTCTTTGTAATAGCTTATTAGTATCCATGGATTCTGTTGCCCAAAGACTTTGCATGAATCCAGCCTGATTAGGTCTGGATTTAGCTTCTAGCCCCATTATTCAGAATCCTTTGTCAGATTTGGCACTTCCAGGTCCAGGTGTGCCTGAACTGTTGACTTGCACAGAAGTTCAGATCCTACTCATTCCTGACTCTTATCTCCTATCCTGCCTAGGCTTTCCTTCTCCCTTCTGATTGTCCAGTTCTCTTCCCTCCCAACTTATCCTTGTGCTTTAATGGTGTATCCTTGTTCCCTCTTAGTCAGCAGTTGCATAGGTGGCCTTTATCCAGTGAGATCCTGTACCCACCCATATCATTTCTTGACTTGTGGGTCCAGTTTCAATGTTCCATGGAAGTTTGATAGTACTGGGTGACTGTCTCTGTTAACTCTGTTGTCTTGTGCAGAAACTCTCACTTTGATTTCTGAAGTGCTGATGCGTTTGCCTGAGTCTGTTATAAACTCAAATCCCTGCTAGTTTACCAGTGGACAGTCCAATCAGAATTACTTTTGTGATTGCCATCCTAGTGCTGGTCACACCTGTGGTTATGGTTTTAGACTCTTCTACTGTGTGGAGTCAAGGGACTAAAACACTTGTGCTTGTAGCACCAGTTAGAGGCACAAGCGTCTGCGGAGACCAGTTTCTAGTTGAACTTGGCACACCTTCAAGTCCAAACACCGTCTTTGGCAAACCTTACTACCCCATATCCTATACTACAATGTTTGTAAAGTATTCCCTCTTACTTGTGTGTGGACAGATGCCTGGAGTTGTAGGGCTGATTCTCCCTACTTTGATGAGAGGCTGAAATCCTCTGGACTACTAGAGGTGTTTTGCTTCAAGTACATTGACCTATTTTTCAATCTGAGGGAAGGCTAAGAAACAAAATGGACAGTACATATTAGTTCAGAGAAATGGAGCAGATGAAATGAAGAATAACAGTGTTCTGAAGGCAAAAAGATTGTGGTTTAGAGAGTAGGAAACAGAGATGTTAAATATAGAAGGGAACATTTAATCCCCCCCTGGCATGTCCTCGGTAGCATGGTGTGTTTTTAACTGAATATCAACTGTCACCTGCCTTTCCATAGCTGATCTTTGCTAGCTATCCTGGGGATCAGCAATATGGAAAGTAGAAAGTGTCTGCTGAACACTATCCACAGATTTTCCATATGCTACTCGGGCAATTATCAAAGTTGGAGCCAATCCCTAGAGAAATAGGTTTAGAATCTACATAAAAATATTGTAGGTGAGAGCTTACAGATATCAGGACTGGAGCAACTGAGATATCAACAGGAACCATGATAGTGGAGGTGGGATCCAATATGAAATCTTCATATACAACCGTTAGTAACATTGCACCTGCATATAGCACTGCAGACTCAATGCTAATGTTCCTGGTTAGTACTCAATATGCAGCCAAGTTATCTGGACACACATTATGGCTATGATGTCATTATATCTTGTACGCCTTGCTGTCTCTCTTGCCAACTTCTTAACTTCATGGGTAATCCACCAAATGCGTCCTCCTTTGCCAGATGTGTTAAGCAAGTTCCAGTTTCCCTGCAGTGATCTCACCAGTCATCAAGGTCAGCACAACCTGAAACACAGCTATTCCTATCAGAACCCCATAATCAATTACAAGTGCCTTTCCAACAACAGTTGGACTGCCATGTTTAGATGAGGTACCCAATCCAACACTTGTAGCAATGAAACATCCCAAGTCCAGACCTTTTCAATAATTAGAAACAGCCTTTGAGGAATAGTAAAAGCAACAAACCATTCAAAATGGAGGCAGTAATTGCAAGTGGATACAAGATATATTTGCTAGAGTTGAAAATGATATAACAGCGATGAATCTAGACAAAGCATTAGTCACAACTTAATTGTTTTTCTCCAAGAACCTACCAACATCAGGTCAGCGACTGAGCTATACCAGATGGTTAGCCAATGATATTTTGACAAAAGTTACAACTGTACTTCATAAGAGTCGAAGTCAAAGACTGAATTCCACTGACGTTGAGGTTTAGTTAGTAGATAAAACTAAGTTCATGCAATGGAGTTTGCTTACGCCGCTGCAGATTTTGAGTTATCTCCTTCAAGGTACTGGATAACAGAAGCATAACGCTTCGTTGTTGCTGCATCAAAAGCAATAAAGGTTTGTCGGGTCAATCCCCAGGTATAGACACCAGTATAGATAGTTGCTAGAGCAAAGAGAGCCACGGAACATCCTTTGTATAATTTATGGGCTGAATTTCTATGGTGGAAGAGGACATGAGCTGACAGCCCAAAAACCACACAGTAGATCCCTAAAATGAAAGCTGTTACTGATAGTGGCACAGAGTAATATTGACGATATATACACACCATAAAAAAACCACAAAATCTATCAAAAATCTATTCAGCAATGTTCTCCTTCTGAGATGAGAAAATAGCAAACAGTGAGGGAAGAAATTGGTGCGACTATTATACTACGGGCACTGAGGAAAGGTGCAAGAACTGCTTCAATTTCACTTTCACTTGTAGAAGACATTATCAGAGGGGGGGAGGATTGTTTGTAGAAATGTCGGAAGTAGAAAAAGACAAAGGGTTAAGTAATGGACTTGGATAAATCAATCGATGGCCCTTAATATACAATGCAAAGCTATTGTTTAATCTATTCAATTTGTCTGAAGACTCCACAGCCACCACAAGTTAACCATCAGAATCAGAACATAGACTGATTGCAATGTGAATTTTCTGAGTCATATCAATGATCCAAACACTCATCTTTAGTTTTGGCCAATGATACTTCTCGGGAGTCTGGACTTAGCTATGGAACCATGGAAGCGAAGGAGTTGATTGAATCCTGTTCCAGGCTGAGTTGACTTCCAGCCTCTGATTCCCAGATGAGATGAGATGAGATGAGATGCATACAAAACTCCATCTGCACCTGAGCTGAGAACGGGATGCTGGGAGTTTGAAGTTCTCCTGCTGTTATCCCTTTCATCACTGTAAATAATGAGCTCTGGATATTTACCGTCCCAACCGCCTTGTTATTTATGTCACACTAGCACTGCAAAGTTACAGTTAAAATCTTACACTTACAGTGAGCCACTGAAAACAATAAATCAGGGATTGTTTGCAAGAGGTTAAGGGAAAACTGGATTACGAATTCGAAATGAAATGTAGAAGTCATTATTTAATGGTGGCAAGTTAAGAGGGCCTGTGATGATCCGACAAAATGATTGGCCATAAACTCCATCTCCTTCTGATTTTCTACTACAGTCAAATTCAAATTACAATCCAGGATTGACAATCTGACAACAAGCTGGGGTTCGCTCTGATGATCTGATGGTAGGGATTATCTCCCTTCAATATGTTCTTGCTAAATCAATTTACGTCACAAACAGCACAGTTTTCGAGTGTGATCAGAATATAATTAAATTTCTGGGAATGAGAGCTATGTACCAGGTAGAATGAGGGCTGGGATCAGAACGACGGTGGTCACGGATGGTGAGAGGCAATGAGGAAAGCATGGCAACCGGTTCGGTCATCAATCATTAGTATGTCATGCTGGTCAGAGCTTGACTTTTGGATGTGCAGAACTAGCCAACAGTTGATTGAGTGACACTACATCACAGTCTTTTCAATTGAAACACATCTGCCATAATGACGGTAGGGTACACCTCGCCAAGTGTTTTTGACAATCAATGTTGTTACACAGGCGGAGGGTTGGGATATCCTATGGATACTTTTCCAGCCACTTTTCCAGGTATCCTCCATGATGACAAAAAGTTATCCGTACAGTAACAAAAGGCTGGCAATCACCATGTTATTTTTCAAAAAGGTATTATCCAGACGTCTACTGGAGCTATCAATGTAAATTCAATTACCTCACAAAAGGCAACCAACCGGCGCTGCCCTTTTAGGTCTACTTTTCCCGCTTGTTCCCGAATCATCCCGATTCTGCTCGCTGCTTGCAATTGGTTTGATTGGTTGTAAAACAGTGCATTATATTTCATATACTACAATATACTACTTGTGGTACTGAACGGGAATCAAAGAATAAAGAAATCCGACCTTGGCCTGAGGGAGCAATGCACCTGACAGACTGAAAGAATCACTGTGGTGGTGGGTGGATAATGTATGGGTTCTGAATCATGATTGAGGTATCGAGACGCTATCTATACGGGCGTGATAAGTGTTGATCACTGTGAAGTTAAAATAACCAACTTTGTTTTAATACTAGTAATCTCCCGGATTTGACTGCACTTCTCCCTGTAACTGGAAAGTGAACATCCATACAGTAGAATGATCATATTTCAACTCACTGTCCAAATACCAGTAGCACGGATCTCATATCTTTCGATTCTATTTTACAATTGCAAGTCTGTATATGTGGTTGCGATTTATGATCAGCACCAAGCAAGCTATTACAGAAATCGAGTCACCATAACTGTTGTGGATAGAATTGGCAATAGATGGAACATCTCAGATGTCAAAACATTTGTGAAGGACACAAAAATCTTGCATTGTACATGTAGATCTGAATTAGCCATTAGATAACAATTGCCAGTTCTCTGTTCTTGATCTAGATAAGAGAACTTAGGGGATGGAAAGAGGTGTTTAGTGATGTTCGGGCTCAGGCTCGAGGCCCTGGCCGGGCCGAGCCGGGCTTTGAGTGACGACTTTTGTGGCCTGCAGGCCCGGCTCATGGTTCTGAAAGCCCCAGGCCGGCTGCTCAGGCCTCACCTTTGCAGGTGTTGATGAGCATATTAGGATCATGCCCTTGGGTACCAGTTACTAGTCAAACCCAATGATAAACGAGTCAATATTTACTAATGCATTACAGATACTAGCCATTGTGATTAATAGTGTTACAAGGCTCCTGGCAGCAGACATCTTCCCCCTGATGAGCGTTAAAATCCCCCCGAGAAGTAGAACTATATTTTCTGGAGTCAGACTAAATTTCTCTGTATCAGACTCATGTGGCGACTGGGTTATACACCTGTAACGTGTCAATGTGACTATGTTCATGGGGAAGTGATCCATGACCAACTACACAGACATTCCATAAGTTTTGAATGTAGCTAGCACAAACACATAGCTATGATTGACATCCGTCGAGTTAGAGATGATCCTGAACTTCATTGATGTTTACTTATGGACTATGTATACTTAGACTAATACTCAGTTCATTTAGACAACCACTTAGGGTTTCCCCAGATAGTAACACATGGCTAGAAATCATCGTGCACTGCAAAAATGGAGGACACATTAGTTAAGCTGAATTCCAACAGTGATACTAGTAGCGTCAAGTCTGTATGATATTGCTCAGCTACTGAGTAGTCAAAGAGGAAGAAAAAGTGTGGGAGAATCTGAGAGAACTTTGTACACTTGGCTCAGATCTACAACACAAGGTGTAGTGAGATTACATATGCTGTTCCAGCTGGTGTTGCATGAGTACAAGTGTAGATAGAATAAATCCTATTTTCCTAGTTCCACAAGGGCTTGAGCTCATGACATGAATTCCAACTCGTTTCAAAACTTCTTGATGCCAAAATCATTTTGGTCACAGATCTACGAATTGGTTGAAGCTGTGTACAAAGTCTGACTTATATTCCCACTTAATCCACTCCTTACCTGAATAACCTAACATGGTCAAAGCCTGCAATGTCCATCTTACATGAGCTTTCCCAAGAAGAAAATTACTGGTACCACCTCTCTTGATAGATAGGTATTTTAGACCAACTCTGAATTGTATCTCTGATCCTTTTGGTGAATTTAGAGCAAATGTACTGCACCTCCAGATGTGTGCCTGTTAGTTCTAAAACAGTACAGTAGATTGACACTGACAGATGGACTTCTACTGTCCTGTGAAACAGAAGCAAATTCTCAGTCAGACAATTTTGGGCTCTGCTGAAACCATTCGAGGAGATCTGTCAACCACCATCTTGAATCCAACTCTGTTCATAAGTGTGGCATTTGGGCCCTGTTGGCATTTTGCTGTATCTACTCAGTAGAACTAAGTCGGTTCTTCTCATCACATATTCCATAGCTATGGATGGCCAACCAATCATCAATACTCATGTGAGATTAAACAACATTATTTATTCCTATAGATTTATGAATGAGTTCCAAACCAAGTTCCCATATATAGAGCCAATATCTGAATAAAGAACAAAGTAACCCTATTTCAGGTCTCAGGGCAGACTGCTGAAGACAAAAGCAACATCAACATACATCTTCCTATAGCTTTGTCCCACAAACCTCTTAGCTATTACCTCACACCTAATTACCTTGATTCCTGTGCTATTGGTACCAAGATTACCTCAGACTGAAACTGGTTGAGTCTTTGTAAACTGGTTTGAACCTGAACTCCATAACATCACTAATTACTGTAAATGGTCCATTCAAATTTGAATAATGTCTCTTTGCTACATGAGATGTGAGCCATAATTCAAGCGAATTCGTCCCTGCCTGCTGCTGTGGAGCAGGCTTGATTTCACTAGTTTCTCATTCAACATCATCTCCACCTCTCCGCCCATCTGTGGGTCTCCTGTGAACACACTGGTTCTCTTTGGCTGCTTCGTGGTCGGCGTTTCTCAGCTCTCCGAGCTTACAAGTCCTCTTGGTTGGCCCGTGTTCGCTGCCCGAACCCCCACATTTATCTGAGTGTCTTTGGGGATCCCTCGTGGCACACGTCTCGGATATTTGCTTTAGGCCAGCCTCGTGCTCACCCAATACAACGATAATGCTTTTTGAAACCCCGGTTAAAACCCACTACTGTACAGTAGCAGAAATCTTTGCTCTCAATGTCACGACCACCTTCGCTATTCGTTGTGTTTGCTAGATTCTTCGGCTATCGGCTATCCTACGTTGGGAGGGTGAACCATGTCCAAATTCAAATAAGACATTCCCACTCACGTGTAGGAGTCCTCCCACTGGTGGCTCAGATCTCCTCATATACTAATGACGAAGCCTTAGTAGCCTTCTTGTGGTTGCAGTCATTGAGGTCAACGAAAGAACAAGGCGCTTAAGAGGGGCTGGGAACGGGGAAGAGTAACAACCTGTGATTGCACACTCAGTCACCCTCGATAGTCGACCTTTCTTGAGGTGCACGTACCCACGTACATCGCCTTCCTAGCTTCCTGTACTTTTTAACCAGAAGGCCGGTTTGCACTCCGTCAACTAGGCTTGTACTTCACCTTCAGCAGCTTACTGACAGCTTTCTACGTCCCCACCGTAGTCACGAAGATCATAGTGACATCCCTCCTCGTATATCCCATCTAGTCCGCTCGTCGGAAAGTTTCGCAACCCAATTGTTAATCAGCTATATGTTACAGCTTGTCGTGGAGGAGCATGTCTGAGACTTTCTGCGCCCAAATGAACTAAGTTTGTTCTATGATCCGAAGGAAATCCAGTTTGTGATCTGGAGTTTGTGATTCGGGAGAGCTTGAGTTTACACTTGGGGAAATTTAGTTCCAGCCACTGCTCTCACAAAGTATATGCTGGGGATAACGAAGTGTAAATCCGCGACAGTACATACTATATATCCCTAGCCATTTCTTTTACAGTGTATTGCCATAATTAATTATGTCCAGAAGTTGTACGAATCCGTAAGGCCGTGAATCGTGTCGGTAGTCACGGTGTGTTTCCGGTCGTTTGTGTGAATGGCCCTGAGTAGGATATCGAACAACCAAGACAATGAAATGAGTTTCTTTCACCGTCAAGGCGACCTTCAACGTAACGGTTGAATGGCTGCTTGGCCACATCGAAGCTGCCGATGATCTTACTGTAAGTCAGTTCTACAGAGCGATGAATGGGGTTTGTAGTCATTCTTTGTCTCTCCATTTCGAAGACTAGGTCATGTCGAGCTCGTATTTACCCTGACAGGACCGTGAAAAACATTCTCTTTGAGCATTGAGAAGGTAATATTCAATGAAAATCACAACAAGAGCGGGCAAGGGGAACGATGTCAGAAAGTTGCAATGTGGCAAGATTGGGCCATACCTCAACGTTTTTAGCCCTACGTACAACATTTTCACTGCAAAACGGTAGAGAAACTATAACGGGCCGCCTCGCTGAATTAAAAGAACTTTGTAGGTTGTTTGAACCGGACCCTGCTTTGAGTCGAAATTATTAAGGTACATGATATTTGGAGTGATGTGCAGCGCGACGTTCAGCTTTTAACGTCAACGGCCGTTTCTGTTCGTGATAGAGCGATAACTTCCAAGCAATCCGTCCAACAGCCGCTAGTCTCTAGATTCACTTCCTTCCTGTTTGAACCCACGTAAACACTAGCGGGTCTGCCATTATGCTTCTCCGTCCCGAGTCAAACTTGTTAAGTTTACCGAGAAGGCACTTAATGCCAACGGGGCTTGGTCCTTAACAACCGGTAATATCCCTGATCCTACTACTTTCACTCGGAGGGTAATAAGCGTGAAGGTGATGCCCTATAGAAGAAGAGGAGCATGGTAAGCCTTGAGGACGTCGGGAAAAAGACTTGAACCTACACACCACACACGTAGTAGTGATAGAATAAAATATATACTGCATCGACCATGTCTGCGACGACAGTGTCTGTAAGAAATAGAACACAATAATCAAAACTTCAACAATCGCTTGTAACACCGCTGATTCAATCATGATCCGTATGATCTGAACGAAGGTCCCTCGGCGTTTTCTAATCCAGCCCCCTGCATTGGTTCTAAGACGGGACCTCGTCCGATGGGAGCGCAAAAGGGGATAGACCATTAGAGAAGTACAAGTGATAATCAAGATCACGTTGATGAACGGGAAGGCGGCGATGGTGGCCTTTCTGAGATGATCAGTGGCAAGTTCGGAGGGTGAGCGTATAGCTGGGAGGATACATGGAGTATACCCAGTAACTTCCAGGGTTTTTAGCACGTAGAAATTAACCAGCCGGGAGTGTGGACACACCAATTTCACAAAGGAGGAGAACGGTCGGTATGGTTACTATCTTCCAACTATGGTTCCATATGATCCAGGTACGGTAAATCTGTATTACGCATATCCAAAATTCAGAGGGTGGTGAGTGGAGGATATCAAACTTACGGCGACACCGCTTCCCAATATCTCCTGTGTGACGAAAGTCACTGTCGATAGTGAGTTATACCACGTTCCGAATGATCCAAGGTACCCTTTCCCCTCAATCAAAATTCGGTAGGTCGCGCATAGGTGTATGGTAGCGAGCATAAACATGACAGTTGAAAGCTGGAGCATAACCTGTTCGTGAGCCTACCGCTTAGCGCTAGGTCTGACTTGAAACAGCTTGTGCACAGACTCACTATAAACCCCAACTTGCGGCCGGAGTCTGTTTTGGGGCTCGCGAAGTAAATGAGCAACGCCAATCCGTAGAGGAAGACAAAAAGCCCTTAACATCAAAGAGCTCAGTTCGCCCTGAAGATGGCATAATGAACAAAAGACCCAAACATCAATCCTACCGTAGGTAACAAACTAGTTTGATGGCATATTCAGCAAACGAGAAGTCATGGAGATTTTGCACGAATGAGGGGCTGCTAACCTCAACCATCATCACGATTGTTTCTACCTTGGGGTCAGCGGTTTTGGGTGAAGACCCCATGAAGGGTGGGTTCAGACCAAAATGTGGCAGTCAGATAGAAGGAGAGCGTCTACAATGTGCGCAGTGAGAGATGTGGGCGTGTTAAAAGTGGGATGAAATGATGACTGACATCGTAATTTGCATGATTAAAACTCGAGCCCGCGGGCCCGGGTTCGTTCGATCGACGGCCTAAGCACAGGATCTCTGCTTCAAGATTGGCGAGGTTGACAGTGTCACTTTACCCAGTTACCACCGCCGGCCCCTTTTAGTATTGATAGAATGTTGATCCCCAATAGCGGCGAGGTCGCCCCTCAATATTCAATATTCAATTCGAGGACTTGAATCCACCCTCAGTACATGAAATATAATCGGTTGATTTCTTGGTTTCATATCTCATGTACTCCTCTGGATAATGAGACTCCGACTCTCCAACCTTGCTGCCGATCGAAGAGCAAAACGTATTAACATCCCTGAATTGATGTCCATATATTTCTCCCAAATGATTCTTTCCAAACAGGCCCCTGCCTACCGCCACTTCCCATCTCGATGACTCATTCATTACGGCATGAAAAAAAAAATTGGACCGATTTCCGCAAACTTAGCGGTACCTTGACCGCGGATATACATTCATACCTATTGAATCGGTGGCTCTGTATGTAAGACGGTCTCAATATTATCTGAAAAATTGCTCAGTGACCCCACGGTTTCTGCACAGCCCACTCAGCCACTTTTCCGGTAAGCCCAGAACGATATGCAATCATTTTGAGTGAACAGTTGATAAATTTTCGGATAACTCTGCCAGACAAGCATCAAGTCATTTAATCATGCCTTGTTTGCAGTTGCGAAGGTGGCTAACCTGTCTTCATGCTCTGACCCCCTAACCCTAGCTCTACTACATCCTTTAGCCTAAACGATTCCTAATCCACCAAGCTTGACTAGCTCGAGGGCAGAAGCCAGGCATATTCTTAAGTTTTGTAGCCCAGTCACTCTTTGCATTTGCATACATATTCAGTGGTTGAAAGTGCAATCGCTGAGTTTTGAGAAGGCTTGAGGTTGTATCTGAACACAGAAATGAATGATGGTGTCAAGGATAGTACAACAGGCAATTCCAATACTAAGAAGGTCTTCAGAGTCTTGGCAATCTGGAGAATGCTGGTGGGTGTTTGTGGTATTGGTAGCCTGAAGGAAAAGCCATTCAAGGGCATGGAACTGTGGGACAAAATACTGATCTGAGATTTGGGTGATTTTATGAGAAAATCTGACAATTCCAACAATTGACAGAGTCATATTCTTTTTTTTTGCTTATTCTTGTCAGTATATATATTTAACAATTCTCCACCATGTACTCAGAGTTATCAACACTGTGAGAATGAGGATAGACAGCTATTAGAAGCAACTGGGTCAATGGCCATACAGCTGGCAGTGAATGCTATATGAGGTCAAATTAGTGGCCTGGAAATTTGATGCAATGCCTTTCCCGATATACAAACAAAAAACACAAATTCCGCTGGAAAATATATCACAAACTAGTAAGGTATTTGGGCAATTATTTGCTTCTAAAAACAGTAAATACTTGTCTGTAAAGCACACTACATATATTCAAAAATTCAGATATCCATAGAGTTCCAAAGGGCAAAATATCTGGGAGCATCCAGGAAATACTCCAACATCCTAAATATGCTAAGTGTTCAGAGGGGCATTTATTTTGAATATTTCTGATCCCTGTTGAAGACTTGGAAGATTGATAATTCTGTGATCTAGCTACAGGGGATTATCAATGGTAGTATCATGGAATAGCTTTGAAGGTCAAGAAAGCCTGCTCAAAAACTAACAAAAATAACAATACACTTACTCCTGTGTCTATAGAAACTACAACCAACAAATGTGATTGTACTCCACCACACCCAAATTAACCCCCTTAAGTGTGTGTGTATCTTGTAGAGCTCAGGAGCAAGAATCCCAATCTCTAATTAATCATTGTGTCTGGGGTCTGACAGGTCAGGACTGCCTCTGTTACTCAACAACCTAATCTGCAGTTGAGGTCCCCACAGAGCATTCAACTTAGAAACTTCTTGACATCCAAGCTAAGCTCAGGTAAACCTGACAAGCACACAGATGTCAAGTTCAAAATCAGGTAACTCCGTAGAATCTTGCAACATGTGAATAGAGTGCAACCTGACCCCAAAATATGTATCCTCACCAAACAAAACCCAATATCTATAGCTTTAAGAGAGATATCTCACTCTGAGATGAAGTCAAACTGGGCATAAATGAGAGTCAACTTTTGTGCAGTATAACATACTGATATAGATTGATAGTCTCTGACCAATGTCCTGGGGCCTTCTCACTTGAGCTTCCACATAATTGCTACTTTGTTACATTCATAATGGACTTGGGACCAACACCTGCCAGGTGACCCACCCACTCCCACTAGTCTCTACATTCATTCCCCTCTCTCCATTCCCGTTTGAACCAGTGGGACAGTAGTGGGTATCTCCGGTGCACTGTTATGTTTCGTCACTGTTCGATTCGAACCTGCCAAGTTTACCGAGAAGACTCTCAATCTCGTTGGGGTCTGCTCCTTGATAAGCGGTAATGTTCAGGATCTGGCCGCTTTTACTCAGATGGTTATAAGCGTGAATGCAATGCCCTGCAGGGAAGGGAAGAGGCTAGGTAATGGCTGAGAAAGTCGTCAAAAACTGAAAGATATTTTGAACCCCTCACCAAAAACGGGACAGTGATAGAACAAAAAATATACTGCATTGATCAGGTCTGCAAGTGAACAAACACGATCCCAGAACTTGAACGATTGCCTGCAACACAGCTGATTCGATCATAATGCGAATAATTAGAAGGAACGTCCCTCAGTATTTTCTGACCCACCCCATTCCATCGGTTAGACGAGAGGTTCTCCGGTAAGAACGCCAAAGAGGGTAGACCAACAGTGAAGTCGATATTATTGTTAGGATTTGAGGTGTGAGCACAGAAAATGAGAGCGGTTTGTTCTACTGTCTGAACTGTTAGGTTGTCTGAGCTAGAGCAAACCGATGCTCTAGTAGGTACTTTTCATTCGGCTTTTATACCTACTAAAGTATCTAGAATATTCTACAAGCATCTATATAACTGAGTAATATCTGAGTAATCAAATGAAGTCCATCAATAAGCAAAAATGGCAGAGGAGTCAGTACTCCAAGTCATGCCGAACTATGAATCCCGGTTAGAGGACTTCACAACGGTGAGCTGCACCAAACCCGAATTTCAACAATTATATTTAGGAATACTGTGATCAATGAGGAAGACCGTCCCAATGATCATGCTGAGACGGAAAGCCGCGAGCTCAGGGGAAAGGGTGATGGCAGGGAGGATCCATGGGATGTACCCACTAACTTTGAGAGTTTTAGCCCGGGGGAAAGTAAACAGTTGAGGGTGCGAACACACCTGTTTTTCACAAAAGGAGAAGGGTCGGTATGGTTATTATTTTCCAGCTGCGGTTCCATATCATCCAGGTACGGTAAACCTGGCTGGTGGGTATTCAAAGTTCAAAAGAAACATGAGGTGTCAACTGAAGGGGTTCAGTGGGGATGAACATTCGGGCTTACGGCGACTCCGCTCCCTAACACTTCTTGTGTGACAAAAAGGATTGTCGATAGTGAATTATACCACCCTCCCAATTATTCCAAGGTACCCTTTCTCCCAATGAAAATCCGATAGCTCGCGAAAATATGTATGGTCACGATTATAAACATGACGGTTGAGAGACGGAGCATTACCTGTCGGGAAGTAAGGTATCATTTAGCACTAGCTTTCACACCTTTTTGCCGATACTTACGAT
Organism: Marasmius fiardii PR-910; assembly: GCA_014904975.1. Classification (NCBI taxonomy): domain Eukaryota; kingdom Fungi; phylum Basidiomycota; class Agaricomycetes; order Agaricales; family Marasmiaceae; genus Marasmius; species Marasmius fiardii. The sequence continues at coordinate 59,264 of MU127916.1, read as the reverse complement.
AAACCCTGTGCTATGGGTCGAGTCCGCGTTGGGGCTCGAGAAGTAAGTAAGCCTGCTAATCCGTAGAGGCAGGTGAAAAAGCCTTTAGCTGAGAGCTCAGTGAGTCAGTCTCCTTGTGGAAGAACTCAGAAAAAGTACGACCATAGGCAATAAACTAGTTTCAATGAAAGGGTCAGCAAATCAAGAGATCAACAGACCATTTGCACCCGTGCAGGCAACTAACCATGGCGAGGGTCCCATTGCCTAGAAGCAAAAGTCCAAAATGTGATGGGGATACTTAGTAAATAGGGGAAAGCCGCCAATGTGTTGATTAGAGGGATACATGGTATCTATCTATATATCTATCTATATAGAATGGGACAACGCCTGGGAGCGAAATTTTGATTGTGTGGAAGTATAGCATCTCGATCGGGGGAAAGAGGTTCCGTACCCCAGGTAACCTGTTGAGCCCTTGGTCGAAACGCCGCAATCAAGGGTATAAGTACTCTAGAATCGTAATCAAAACCAAAATCTGTTAAACTATGTATGGTTAGCAACGGCCCGTAGTTTAAAACGTGCAGGTGCGTGAACCCATTTGGTATGGGCTACATGACCTTATCCGGGCTTGTATTGAATACTGTGCTTCATTCCTACAAGTCACACATCCGTCCCTGAACTGACAAGAAGTCTGGCAGAGCTTGGCGTCCCAGCTTTGCCAAGCAGCGCTCCTTGCCAGTCAATAAACGTGGATTCACAGAAAGAGAGTCGGTGCACCTGCTATTGTGAGACTGAATACTCGCACGTTGCCGTAAACACTACAAGCAAGAAGGGTGAAGAATCAGATTTTGAGGCCCCAAAAAGCTAATTTTACGGTGGTTTATGATTGGGGGGGGGGGGGGGGGGTGGCTGCATTGTATGTGTGGGCGACGATTTCTTTTTCTCCGTACATTTCGTAACCGTGGTACGGAGAACTTCATCGATCATGCAGGCTCCATGACATTGATATAAGTGTGTCCGATTCCCCCCCAAGTAGTCCCACCCGACTCCCGATAGCCTCCAAATTGATTTTCCTCCGCCTTTGTTCAGACCCTCCTAGTGGCAGTGGATGTTTCCAGTGGACCGCTTGGACTCGTCACTGACCGAGTCGAGCCTCTCAGACTCACTGAGAAGACACTCAACCCCACCGGGGATTGCTCCTTAACAAGTGGTAATGCCTGTGACCCAGCTGCTTTCATCCGGAGGGTAATAAGCGTGAATGTGATGCCCTATTGGAAGGATAACAGCCTGAAAAAGACACATGGGACAGGGAAGAACACGCATACTCACCACGAACGTAGCGGTGATGCAATAAAAAATGAACTGTGCCGACAGTGCCTGGAAGAAAAAGAACAGGATTACCGTGACGTCAACGATTGCCTGTAACGCCGCTGATTCAATCATGATCCGTATTATCTGAAAAAAGGTCCCCCGGTGTGTTCGAACCCGCCCCACCGCATTGGTTCTTCTAAGACGGGACGTTCTCTGATGGGAACGCCAAAGAGGGTAGACTGATAGGGAGGTAGATGCAAAATTGAGAAAGACAGTGATGAACGAGAAGGCAATTAAAGAGTTCTTGATATGGTGGGCGGCAAGTTCGAAAGCTGAGACGATAGCAGGGATGATACATGGAATATACCCAGTGACTTCAAAAGGTTTTAGCGCAGCAAAAGAATCAGACGGGATTGCGGACACACCTATTTCACAAAGAAGGAGAAGGGTCGGTATGGTAATGATTTTCCAACTGCGGTTCCAAATGATCCAGGTTCTATAAATCTGGAGACTCCAATTAAATAATCAATGAAGTGGATCGACAATCTCCCACTTACGGCGACTCCGTTTCCTAAAATTTCCTGTGTGACGAAAACCACTGTCGATAGTGAGTTATACCACGTCCCGTATGATCCAAGATATCCTTTCCCCTCAATTACCATTTGGTAAGTCGCGCAAAGATGGACGGTGGCGAGTATGAACATAATAGTTGAAACGTGAAGCATAACCTGGCGTGAATTTATCTCTTAACCTAGTTTTGACTTGTTTGTGCGCAGACTTACGATAAACCCCTTGCTGCGGGCTGAATTCTCGACCGGGCTCAAGCAGTAAATAAGCAATGCCAATCCGTAGAGGCACGTGAAAAAACCTTCAGATTTAGTCAGTTCGACCTGAAAGATGGCATAATACACAGAGGAGCACAAATAAAACAGCTATTTACCATAGGCAACAAACTAGGTTCGGTGACATGATCAGAAAACGAGAGGCTATTAAATAAATCAAGACTACTGACCTCGCACATCATTGCGATTGTCTCTACTGTACGGGATTCAACTGTTCCGGATGCAGAACTCATTGCATCAAAAGCAAGGTTCAGACTAAAAGGTTGTGGCAAGGGGTCAAACGAATAGAGATGCGTGGAATCAGAGAAGTGGGGCAGGTGAAAGTAAGGTGAATGGATGCGTGCTATTATAAATGACATCGCGCTTCACTCGAAGGCGCTGGTGCCCGGGTCCGAGTGTTCAGTATGATCGAGCGAGGGGAAGAGCCCAGATGTCTCATAGATAACTCCATAAGACTTCATGCTAGGTAACGAAATCCCTACAGGACCCAGATCCGCCCACCTTTTATTACTGACCATTTGTGAATGATGATGCCGGATTTCGACCGTGGGCCGAACAAGGCCCTGTCTATCTACCGAGTAGGCCGCTAAGTCAGAATTGAGTTGCTTTGCATTTCGAGATCTCCAACAGTGACAGTACGGACTGACAGTATTTCAAACGCCAGTAGGGATCGACGGCTCGAGCCATAGTTGGGAGACGAGATGTTAGGAAAATTAAGTACATAGTATAACTCAGTCTAAATTGAGTCTTGGTTGTATCGTAGTCTAGGCTTCAGCTAGTCACATGAACCCTCTCAAGGCATTGAAACAGCATTCAAGTAAGTGGTAACGTTTAGGACTTGGCTCGACAATGGATAACGCTCACTCTGATCCCGGCCGTTGCCAGTACATATAGTAGAGGGTTCTGTAAGCGTACATCTGATGCTATGTTAGATGCAATACATAGTATTGATGTCGTAATTCGCCGAGATGCGCCTAGAATTAGCGATCGGTAGGGATAGTTACGGTAAAAGTTACGGTAGATTATGTTTAATCTATTCGACCAGTATCGGGACTTCGAAAGTTCACCGGCACCCTTTGGATCGGCCTCTCGCTCCCTCGTGGCTTCCACGAGAATCGTCAACGTTTCACTCTCCTCGAGAGCTCTGCTTTCGTCGACCCTCTTGATTTCATTATTGTAAAATCTATAGCCGAAACGCGCCTCCTCTCCTCATTGCCCGTGAGCGTCAGTCAGTTGACACGAAGTGCGTAATGAAAAACCCTATTGATGTTCGGTTTTTTTTTTGAAAGGGCCTTTGAGACTCGCCTTTTCCGACTAGAAAACGACGTTTCGCACATCAATGATTGGGTAGCCGTCCTTCGCTTTGCATTGGTGGTAAGTAAAGGCTGCTGGTTCACTATTGAAATGAATAACTCCATTGACACAACTTGCCTGTGGCGCTTCCCCAGAATTTGGCATTTAAAAGTCAGTTCGATGTTTCCTACACAACATTGAAAGCACGATATCTTCGAAATGAACACTTTGTTATATAGTCCCAGTGGGGGATCTAAAGGTAAAAGCGTCCCCAACTTGTTCACAGAAAGATGACATTATTAAGTTGTACGGGAAACGATCGAATTTTCAATTCGACGCCACCACCTTAGCCTAGGGTTGAACTCAAAATACGTGAAAGTGAATGTACAATGCCTATGAAGGATTAGATGTCGATTAGACTCGACCAGTCATTCGGGGATGTGGAGTGGTTTTTGATCTGGTCGCGATTTTGGTGTAGTCACGATTTTGTGACGTTGGACTTGGCCAAATTTCGTTGATCCAGCCGGCAAGCGCAGCATGCTTGGCTTCGTTTTCCTCTTCCCTCCCCCAAAACTGCTGCACCTTGTTAGACTGTTTGATGACATTATGATGATTCTTCATTACTGTACATGGTAAAATAAAGAAATATAAGAAAATATGGAAAACTGTTGAAAAGGGCAGTATTTTTGGCACAAAAGAGAAAGCCATGCTGATATCAATGAGCTGCCAGAGCTGGTCCATGACAGAGTGAGGGAAAACTTTTTGATGTTACACAGACCTGTCTTCCATTAGTGGTGAGGCGTGATGAGGCTTACAGTGTCGATATGAGCTGTGGGTTCGAGGGTAAATCCTCCCGAACTCTTTGAATACAATGATGTCACAAAGTGTGTACTACTCTCTATATTTTCCTATGGTCTCTTTTCCTTTTACTACAATACATGACATCATTCCTGTTTCACCTCTTGATTCCATCTTCATTCCACTGTATTCCGTTACTTTCTGCTATGTTCTATCAGTTTCCGTATGGTACCAGGTCATGACATCATAGGTCACATGCCAGGTAGTATATATAGGATGACTTGTCACCTAGTCCCCCATCTTGACCTCTTTGTCTTGGGACTAGGTGCATATTTGTACTTTGTAGGGTTTGGGTAGTATTGATCGCCTTTGTCTTGGGACTAGTCATCAACTGTTGAGCCTCTGCTCCAGTCTCTGTGTGTTTACTACCGGTGCTTCACCACAAATGACCAGAAGTTGAAGGAAGCTCTTGATAAGCAATATGTTCATGAATATAAACAACACAACGCTCACCGATAATTACCTGTTACATACCAGCCAGCCCACATCACTTTGGTGTTCTAATCAATTTTTATGGCATCCTCAAGCAGGCCAGCATCGGAGGGAGGAAAGGATGGGGGGCAACTTCTAATCAAGGCTTCTGAGGTCAGAAGAATTTTGACATGAGTTAAGAGGATTGCAAGGGTGAAGGCGATGAAGAGACAAGAGACCGGTCAAATGACAGACTGTGTGGTCTACAGTCGGAATGCGGTGAATGACGTTGTTTCGAGCAAGTTATATGGGCAAACTAACTCAAAAAGACGCTATATGCGAGCGGGGTTCTGGCGTTGTCAAAGGTTCCACACAGAGAAATCTGATTAAACTCTATATACACCAAATAATAGACTTAGAACGTAGTCTAGAACGGGGTGTGAGGTTATATAGGTTCAGGTGTAGACAGAAACAGCAAAAACAGAGTCAGAACGATGCCTATAGAAGACTCGAACTGATATATGACAGAACAGAACAGAACAGCACAGTCAGACAGAATCAGAACGACTAAACAACCACTCAGGGAAGTTTAAAGTCACAGACCGAACAGCAGACAGGACAGAACAGCAGTAATGGGCAACAGACCCAACAGTAACAGACAGAGAGAGAACAGTGAGGGCAACAGACCCTTAAAACAGTAACAGGCTCAGTCAGAACAGTGCCAGTTTCAGTTCAGATTCGTTATATACCAGGTCTGAGATCAACTCAAGAGCAAGGTTCAGATTGAGCTTCACTGACTTCAAGTCAGGGCAGGCTTTATTCGGGTTTTATTCAGGTTTAATTCAGGGTTTTATCAGGTTTAATTCGTTTATTTGGTTAGGCCAGAAACAAGGTGAGATATAATACTACAGCAAGTACCACAATTGATGTAGGCACTAAACTGCAGCAAACACCACAAATTGCTTCTTGCAAGCCAAAACAAAAAGTGATACAGGGCTACCACAAATTGCTTGGAGGCTCTCAAATGAAAACCTCACAGCTTATATACTGTCTATCTATCTATGCTTATAAATACTAATATATGGCCAATACAAGCTGATACAAATGCAGAAATTGTCTATATACGGAAAATAGAGACCAGAAAAAGGAATTGCAGACAATATATTATTATTCTTTGAGTATTCTCGACGTGGGCATGTGGGCATGTCAGTCAGTGGGCTATAGATGTGCCGTTGACTCATAATCACACCATCTGGTGGTGATAATCCACAGTCATGGACCCTGAATATCAAGTTCATCGGTGTATCTTTAATTCCTAGGGTGTTCTGCTCTCGCAGTGCCAACTCATCGTGGCATATACCCTGGTATTCGTTATATATCTCTTTGTGGCTCTATTCTGAAAGTCCAGTACCCGCTATATAGGCAAGGGACAACATCTATACTTTCAGAGAGTCACGATTAGGGATCCACAAGTGTCCATGTGCCACTTTCGGAGTTAACCGAGAGGGTCCTCATGCACTCCACTTGTGTGAGTCATCATATAAAGCCAATCAGGTTCATCTGATTATGCATTGGGTTTAACTGCTTCCACAGCTGTGTCAGACCAGTTCTAGGTCATCATATCGGCCGATGGTTCAGTCATATACGGTATTCAGAAGGTTCCCATTGCCAAGTTCGAATCCCCTTGGTCACAGGTCTGTATATGGTAGTTTTAACAGTTCCTCAAGTCATATAACCTTATAGAACGTCTACCCAGGTTTGTAGCTTGTTCTATAATGGCACGCTAACTCTTGGACAGTTTATAGAAGGTCCTACATGTTTCAGACCATCCCATAGCTTTTAGTCTGGAGAGTAATCATCTTATATACCCATGAACTATGGTAGCATTTGAAGCCTACCAGTAGTCTGTCGATATTAGACGCTTCATATAACAGTGTACTGCTCTAACTGGCTGCTCGGGGCTCACACCAGTTCTTATATAGCCATGTTATCTTTGTCCCATATTCAGGATGTGGCAAATTCGGTTTATTTTGGGTACTTAGCGTTACTGTCATTACAGCGGGCTTTTTCCTGTAGAAAATGCTGCAGCATAGCAGTACTGAATAGAGCCGTATTTGGGGTAGCGACAGAGAGAGTAGCCAAAAAAGGGGGAGAGGTGTAGCTTAAGCTGGCGTGGATGAGGGCAGGAATCAAAAAAAAAAAAAAAAAAAAAAAAACAGCTTAGTCCAATGTCACAAAAATGTCACTGCGCTAAAACGCGACCAGTTATACCAGCCGTTCTTTTGAACCGCATCGGAGTTTGAAAGAACGGATGGTCACAAGCCTTATGAAGGATCAGCCAGTGACGGTTATCACTTTACTCGTAGCTTGCGATCGCGTATGGCCGAGTTACGGTTTGTTGCCTGCCAGTTAAACTACATTTCGTAGACCTAAGTATGAAAGTTGTTCTCATAATCTTGGGCACCAAGGAAGGCGTAGCAGCCCTCGGAATCTTCATCAAGAAATCTGGTGCATTCATACCATCCGGTCAACCATGGCATGCCTGCGAAGCCCCCACCTTGAAAGATATATAAGACTACACAGACACTGCAGGAGATGCCAAACAGAGAGGAGAGGGTCAGATGGGCACCATTGCGAAAACTCCAGCGAAACCAACTCACAGAACGGATCACAATTAGGGTGTAATCGTGCGTTTCACCTTCCCTCTTTTCCCTCCTTATTTTCTTTCTTTTCTTTCATCACCTCCCTGGGGGGACAGCATTGCTCCAAACACTACACCTACACCACACATCTATACTATTAGCTACACAGCTTGGCATTCATCGGATTGGGCGGAGAGGAATGTTGCCTTGGCATGTTGTGGATCCCTGTTGGAGCAAGCATGAGTGTAGAATGTTATAGAAGTTTCTCACAGTTTCTCTCAAGTTTCTTACTCATCCAGTTCCTGATACTACGTACAGAACATTCTAGATACTTAGCTAGTAGGTATATAAGCTTGATTGTAACCTATAGCTAGAATATGAGATTCTCTTTTCTCTATTTAATCACCTAAACAAGAAAGCACACCCATGTGTCTTACCTATATGGTTTGTTGCATGTTGATCTGCAGATGAAGAAAAAAAGAAAAGTTGCTCTCGTAGATGACTCACCTAGCTAATGTTTCATCCAGGGCCTTGGACTTGCATAGAATACTAGGACAACAGATAATTACTACCAACTTTACATTGGCAGGTCAATTTTTTTGGATGTCAGGAAAAGACAGGGAGAGGATGCTGTGAGTCCCAATTGAGGCAAGTGCGAGTGAAGAACATTATAGAATGTCCTCCAGATGCTCTTAGTTTGTTCCTGTTCTTGTGATTCATATTTGCTTAGCTTCTTACTCCTTAGTTGAATTCTAACAGCACATACTCGATATAGCAGGATATTCTAAATAATTTGCTTGTAGGTATCATACCCTGAATGTAAACTGTATAATCAATTCCAATCACCCTATTTCTACACCAGTGACATGGAAGTATATGAGAAGGGTTGAACAAGTCTGCTACTGGGTTAGGCTTCTTTTAACACACATATACGTATTATTAAATACAGTTGCTACAGTAATTACCACCCGGACTTGAGCAGTTTAAGCAGCTGGGAGAAAGTCGGGTAGTATTCAAAATTCTCAGCTTTTTGTCCATGATTTTTTTGTAGTCCATGTTGTGATCATAATAACAATGTCATTTGATTTCTCAAAAATGATATGGATGCTTGGAAGGGTTTGCAAGTAAGCACCTTTTTGTGTCTCCTTTGCTTTGAGATTGTGCCCCCCCACATGTACATACACATGTCAGTGATGCCCACTGACCATTGATTTCTTTCATTGTATCATTGTAATTTGAGCCCAATGCTCAAACTTATTTCTCTGTGTGATTTGTGCTCTCATAATGAGTGGAGCCAGCAAAGTTTATGGAATCTTAAGGCTTCATTAGAAAAAAATTCAATGGGTCAATGGCACACATTGATGAATCACTTCAAGCTCATAAGCTAGTCTGGAGCCTCAGGCCTCAGGTCTCAGCCCCTATGTTACAGATACCAAAGAGTTTTGGGTCTAGCCTATAAGTTCTGATTTGATACCTTCAATGACAAGTGTTTTGCATAGGCTGTTCAGACATTACCAACATGTGCCTGTGAAGACTGGGGTGTCCAGAGGGTTTAAACTAATGATAGAAAAACTATCTGAGGCTCGGTGATTCCAGAGGTTTAGTATAAACCTAGACTGGGTACTCTCTGTGGGACGTTGCTTAGGCTAACATAGTGGTCAGGACCTGGGATGTGGGATGAAAAGCATCACATACCACATGTACAGGCTGTCTGTGGAGCAGCCATAGCCAGGAGGGTTCATGATTGATCAATCAGAATTCAGACCCTCTGCAGGCTGTTATTGGTCAGGAGGGGCATGGGACTGTGATAAGTCACATGTACAGGTCTTTTGTGGCTTCGACATCTTTTTTTGACACCATTGATCCTAAGCTCGCCGTCCTGCTAAGTCCTGCAGATGGCGAGAAAGAGAAATGAGACCGCTTGTGGAAGGTTCTGACATTGTTTGTGGCTGAGGATACTTCCAGACTCGTGTGAAAGGGAAAGGTAACAGGAGGGGATACATGGGTATTGACTCTTCCTTGAGTCAGGCTGCTACACACCATATGGTTGTTCGAAACTGGCCACTCGACACAGACTTTCCAGGGGAGAAGGGGATGACATACCATGGGCTTAAGACACACCATCTTGAGCCACTATTGGAGTCCAGAATGGTGTTTTTGCAGTGGTTCCAGCAGGGGGAGGTCACAGATCAAGAGGTTCGGGACTGGAACTTCTTCAAGATTGAACGTTGGGACGAAGGTAAGGCTTTCTTTTAGTTTATCCTTTACAATGGGCTGCTTGTGGATGGCTCACGTGTTTCAGAGGACATTAAGTTGGAACTGAAAGACCAAGATGATGTTGCCATAGTCATCAATGTAGAGGGGAACACAAAGATTACTGTAAGGCATGCTCAGGAGCTGGTGAAGTCAGACTTAGCTTCCATTACACGGGAGAGTCATGAGGATAGTGGACAATTGAGGAACAGAGTGCAGTCACCTACAAAGAGATCTAGTGGGCGAAGAGAAGTGAAGAAGAGGAGGAAGGCCATGTCAAAGAGGGTGACATTTGAGGTTGAGTGTTCACTTCCCTCCACCCTTCCACTCTATGTGGATGACGACAATAACCTCCTCAAAGCGGAACCCACAGCAATCCCTGTTAAGATTTGGGCTGTGGAAGCAGCAAGCCTGTGCGAGTACTCTCACCAGTATTCCAGAACTTTCTGTAGTGACTCAAGCTCCAAGCTTTTACTCAGCATTCTCACTTACTGTAGAACATTCTAGATACATTGTAGGGTATATAAAGATGTAGGTAGACACTGGGCTGCCTCATTGGTTTGCCCTAATTCAAGCCAATCTTACCATTCAGTGAAATTGCAAACCTACCTTACTCCTCATCATCTAATCACTCACACCCGGAAATCCAACAATCCCTACCCAACATTCAGGACACTCGTCACTGTCAAAAGACAGGAGCTTCACAGCCACTTCCTCGAAGGCTGCTGCAGAACGGGGCAAGAGCAGGCCCCTACGTGGAAGTCAAGAACAATGAGGCCCATGAAGGATACTTTGCTGATGACAGGATGGCTGAACCTCTCGATGACACCATTCAGTGGTACGATGAGGTGAATTGGGACTACTCGAGACTGCCTCAACCTCATGACAACTCGTGGATTTGTTCAAAACCCAAGTCTATGAGGCAATGCCGGAAAGATGTGGAGGTCAATGACCTTCCTGATGATTACTTCAACAATCTGCCTAAGCCTCTAACCCAGTTAAAACCCATTACTTAACAGTAGCAGGAATTTATAATCCTGAACTCCCCCCTTTTTTATTCAGATCCAAAAAAGGAGGAGGAGGAGGAGGAGGAGATTACAGGGCAGGGCTCATGGGTTGAATGCTGGGTCCGGGATTTATCCTAGCAGACATAGGTAGTATGAATTACCTCTGCTATCATTCACTCAAAGTTCTCAATGCTGGACTCAATTGAGACCTTTGAAAGAATTGAGAGGATTTGGACAAACCTCCAAGAAACTACTCAAGCACTCCACTACTGGCTGCTTGTCAATGATCTCATTAACCTCAATCCCAATCACAGTCTTCGACTGCAGTCTCAACCAGCTGCAAACCCATGTAATGATAGATGAGGGAACTATGTCATACACCACTATTTTAAACTCCAGAAGAGGGTGAGGAAAACCGGCGAAGTGGTACCTTACTATTCTAAAATTATAAAGGTCAGCCATATAGAACAGAAAAGCCGAGGCATGCCGGACTTCCCGATCCGCATTATGGGATTGAACGACGCTTTGACATTCCGTCCCAAAAATAGGAAGAGAAATCGGAGCCTGTCATACTCCTCGCCGACCACCTATCCCTGGAGGAGGCAACATGATGTTAAGCGATCATGGAGAGACGAGGTCTCGGAACACGCCCGATAAAAACGCTATATTTTAATAATGAATGTAGGCTGCTCTCAAGGGAACCAGAAGAAACGGCGTGCAGGTGAGCCAATCCTGCGGGCCTGTAGCAAACGAGACTGACGGGTTTATCCTGTCTCAAACACCATGTTTCTTGGCACCGGTCTCGGGAGAAGAATTACGTAGTGCATCACAGGTACTAAGTTCGAACTTTGCAGCTCTTTGCTGTAGTCTTCGCTATTTGTTAATTTTTTTTGAAAGTTAGGGCGCCTTCTTCATGGTGACATAAAGGCGCAGTAACACCCGACGCACCTGATGCCGTTGTCCTGTTCAATTTCACAACACTTGACTATGAAGCTGCGGCGTTAGTGTCGATGTCGTTACAATGACTGCTTTGTTATGAATCGGAAGCGATTTCGGGTGTATTAACAGGACTAGTAGAAATACTAGTGGTTGTCTGTGCAGGTATAGAAATGATCTTATTCAGGTACTGGTTTGTGCAATGTACACAAAAGGTTTGGCCAAGGGGTCGAAGGGATCTTCCCGCCCCGCTCCTGAGATCACCGTACAGTTATACAAACTAGGGGGATCAGTTAAATGACACTGATAACAGCTCTAGCTCTCGAATCAAAAGAAGCGTACAGATATAAAAAGGAGTGGGTGCTCTTCCCGTTGCCTGTCATCCATCTGCCCATAACACTTGGTGGCGTCGATTTTGCTTTCCACCTTTGAATCGGAACCTTGGCTACCCAAATACATTGTATTCAGAATGACTACCACAGCACCAAGGAGAGAAAGCCTTACCAATCAGCATACCACATTTTAAGCAGCCTAATCCCCCGTGGTACTCAATACTACGAAGCAATGTTGTTCGGAGTGTTGTGAACTGCACATAAACGGGGCGATATGATGTTACTCGTTCCATTGGGGGCCAGAGATAAAAATAGGTATTTCTATGGACCAAGGGCTCAAGCACGAAGGTCTCTTCATCCGATGTACACGAGGATTGCGGGAAATTAGTGGACGGGAATTCAGCCTTCAGTGGGGTACTTGCAACCTCGTCAGTGAAAAGCGTAAAAGGTAGCCAGATGGGAAAGCTAAACGAGCACCCAAAAAGGTCATTTGCGGGCTGACGTCAACCCTACTCCATCTCGTCTCCCAAAAGATTCTTCCTATTTCTGCTCCAAGTTGTCATTGCCATCGACCGTGACGCTTTCCACTTCCGTGCAATATGGAGAATATCCTCCTCGAGTATCGCCCGACGTCGAGACGAACTTGAACAGCAAGCCATCCGTCAACAAGGCATCGCCACCCGGAAACGAAAGTATGTCAAAAAAAGTACAGCTTGTTGATATGGAGGTTCGACAGAATGTTTTCCAACGCACATTGAGCGTAGTGGTATGGATAATCGAGAATGAATGATAGGCGTGGCTGACACCGGAAACGAAGAATGAAAGTTTGAACTCGGAGGGTCAGAATAGCCTTGGGGGTACCCGTCCACGCGCAAGCCGTTAATTTTTAACAAGCTAGTTTTTGCAAGTAAGATATATTATGTGTAAAAGACACAAGTGGAAGGACTGGGACACTGCCGTACACTGACTTTACCTACACACATGTACGTCCTCGACCCCTTGCTCTCGGGAATGTTTGGTGTCCCTTCCAATGGGTAATAAAGGGAATGGTCTACTTAAATGACGTGATCATTGTCGAGAGCGAAGTCATCTTTTTGACAGCCACCGCAATGACAAAAACGGAAGGAAAAGGGCACGAGAAGGGATGAGGTTAAAGCAAAGTGTCCGTGAGAAGAATTGAGCGGAAACGAAGTTAGGAAAGAAAAAGGTAGAGGACGCAGTTGCCCGAAAATCAAGGGGGACTACTTTGAGCCCAGGAGTATTTAAATATGAGTTTTGCTGCCTTGACACAATGCAGATCTATTTCAAGTGCTCTACAGGCATTATCGATGTCGATTCCTTACTGAAGATTACATTGGTACATCAGCTCCAACGCGTGTTCAAAGCAGATCAAATGAATAGCCAAATAAATTATAGTATTAGGGAAAGGCAAGCTTTCTGATACACATTAATTAATTATTACCCGCAATCGAGGAACCAGCACAGTTCGGAGGATGTGATGTAAGACAAAAAAGGAATGTTCAACTTTTAAAGCGCAAAGGGAGAGAAGTGTTAAGCAACGAGAGATCAAGTGTTAGGAAGGACCAGCCTCAGAATTATCATAGTTCAATGACGGAACAGTGCCGCATTATTATTGATGAAATTAATCCCCGTCTCTCGGTAGTTATCCTGGTCAGAAAGAAAGCTGTTAGAAACCAAAATTAGGGAACAGGCATGTAAAGGATGTCATTACTGGGATGGGGGTGATGTTATTGCTATTAAGTTCTAACAAGATCTGTTTCATCATCAGCGAACTATTGCGAGGATTTCCTAAGTGTCGTGCTTACCGAATTGTTGCTCCTGTATTCTGGCCAACTTGGTCCTAAGTATACCATTGTTCAACCAGTCAGAAGAAAAGATGGAACAATGTATCCAATGACTTACTCTGTGTTCCTTTCCCATCATTCGGATTCAAGCTAGAGACAAAAGAAATCCAGTAATCCATGATTTTGTCGCTCAGAACTTTATGATCTGGCGGTATTCCGGCAAATGGGACTCCAAGGCCATTGCCATTGCCATTGCCAAACACGTAAAGAAGCTCGGCGCCATGTGGAACTGGTTTTTTTTGAATATATTTTGGACATACCAAGTAACAGAAGCTCACCTCCTCGCTCAGGCGGAAAAATGTCTAAATAAGGTCCAGTGAAAAGATACCCATATGACTTTATCCCAGCTCGTGCTGCTGTTTGGGACCAAAGTCGACGTACCGAGTGAAACATGACATCACCCACTGTAATGAAGTTTGAAAGGCTGAGTTATCATCAACATCTGAGTAGAATGAATGAATAACTTACAGATGGCTGCAGCCCTCTTATACTGACTATTTAACCCAAATGTCTCATTCCCAGTGTTGAATGGAGAGCCAAGGGCAGGGGCATTAGGGTACAATTGAAGTATCTGGTCTGCAACAACATTGAGTTGAGGACTTCCAAATTCATTGGTGCAATTTGATACAAGGCCATTCTGTATTGTGACTGGCGATGAGACCGTGGTGGGCGTAAACTGTGTCGCTATAAAGTAGAAAAAAAGGGTTACCACTTGAAGTGTATGTAGAAGGTTTAAACTTACCTTCATCAAGATTAGCTCCAGATATGAATGGAATTTTTGAGAACAGGCCTTTAGCAAACATTTGTGAAGGAAGCTCAGGTAGCAACCCATCTGGTCCATCCAATGTTGGTACCCAGGGAAATTCTTCATTGGCTTCTGCAAGTGACACTCCCATGGCTTGCAACAGAGAATTTGAGCTTGCATTTCTAATGCAGTCAAATGTATTCATGGAAGATGAAGAACAATTAGGGATAGCGTTCACAAATGAATCCCAACAATTTTGTCTGCGTGAGGCAGGGAAGGTAAATGTGGGGAGTGCCCCACCGGATTCCAAGATCTAGAAAGCTTCAATGTCAACAGAAGTCATTCCAGTGACAGGAAATATGAACTCACTGCTCCCCTTGCATATTTCTCTACCCTTGAGGTCAGATATAAGATACCAATAGACATAGCCCCTGCACTTTCACCAAAGACTGTCACCTTTTATTGACATTCAGTGCTGTAGAACATCAACCTGACAATGCTACAAACCTTGGTAGGATCACCACCAAATACAGCAATATTCTCCTTGATCCACTCAAGTGCAGCGATCATATCTTTTATCCCAAGGTTAAGAGCACCCTTCTGGTCAGCTTCGGCGCCAGCAGGGAACCCAAGCGGGCCGAGGCGATAATCCATGCTGGCATAAATGACAGGAGTACCCTACAGACTTTGTTCAATGCCTGTCAGCTTTCAGCAATGAAACAAGAACCCACCCGCTTAATACTCTTTAACACCAAAGGATTTCCATCATAGAGAGAAGCACTTCCACCTGAAGGAGTTGGTAAAAGAGTAAGTTATGCTTCCATGGAAAGGCTTCAACTAAAATTTACCAAAAAATCCCCCGCCGTGAATGAAAACCATCACTGGCAATGACTGATTCCTGCGTACCAGGTTTACAGGGCGAAAAATGTTGAGGGTGAGACAATCCTCCGAGCTCGTGACATTCTGTGGATGAAGTCGCAAACTATGAGATGTAGTCATACAGACGCAAAAAAGAAACGACAAGAACCGGAGTTATTTGTAGGCAAGGTGGGCCGAAACGAGTTGCATCGAAAGTAGAGACGTTGAGGGTTGTTTTGAGAACGGGTTCACGAAGTTGTAGATCTCCAATGGGCGGCTCAGCATAAGGGATACCTAATAAATTAAGTGTTAGTGTGGAGCAGAGTTTTAGGGTGCTGAAAATCACCTCCAAAGAATTCCACTTGGTGGGAGGTTGTGCCAGTCAGAATGGTGTTCCCGAGCTGAACATGCGCAGCAAAAGTTCCTACGCAGAAAAGAGCTATTGAGAAAAGACTGTTGATCATCTTTGGCAGGACCTCTGAAGTTAAGCATCGTTATAAGCTCATTTATATATCCAGTCCCCAGATATGCAGCTGCTGTGGCACTAGAGATCCCCGCAGTTCGACTCAGGTAGTTACCATCCAAAATGACTTAGCGCTTTGCATGGGTTGCCCCACCCGCGGGTCGGCACGGGTTAACCCGCCAAGATACCGTGACACTGGAGGCGTTTTGATGTCATGTCCCATTTTTCGACGGTCAATCGTGTACTAGAGTAGGATGGACCTGCCGAACTGAATTGGAATTTAATTCAATTTTGAAGGTGAATCCCGGACCTATCTCACATGACAGACACAAGACAGATGGGACTTGATAAAAAAATGTACAAGTGCGAGCAAGTCAAACTGCGGGTTGTTTTCGTCCAAATACCTACTAGCACTATAGGCCTAAGGTACCTGTGGCCCACTCAAGTCACAATCTGTCTTTCTCCCCTTGCTTGATGCACATATGTGTATTTACTTATTCAAACCAATGGATCATTGCCTAGCATCGTGAACTTGCGATCGTTGTGAGTACTATGCTCATTGTCAACGTCATTTCCCGTCCAGCACTGCTGCCTCGGACCCGTCAACTGAATCTTCGAATAGTACCAATATTCCATTTATAGTTTACGGCCCTCCAACGACTGCCAGCTCAATGTGTATTTTTTTTATCCTGAAAGTCTTGCTTGCCTTTTCTGCCACCCTCGGTACCCAGTCTGCATGCGACTACCATCACAATTGGTTACCTATCACCGCTGCACTCACACTTCAATATGATAACCGTCCGTACTTCTTAATCGTTAGAATCGTAATATGCACGACCCGCTTAGCACTGCCAATCCCCACTGAGATTTCGATATTTACCCCCGACATACTGGCCGCTGTCACTATATCTGTCTTTGGTACAATAGCAACATGCGTTACCGAGTGGGCTCAAGTCACTGATCGCTGTGGTTTGTGTTTAAGATCAATATGACGAAGAATTGAATTAGGAGAGGGTGCAAAGCGTCAGCTATCAACGTAAATCCTTTGCGATCTTGCTTTAGCAGGTAAAACATGTTCTCTTTTGGTGGTGGCTTCTTGATCTATGCTTTGCCCAGTGGCTCAGCGTGACGTTTGTTTCCCAGTTTTCATGGTGAGCTGTTCACGCGTCCACAGCGGCACGAAATGCAGTGAAACGTAATGTGATTGGCTCCCTAACCCATGTACAACCGTGACTCAGGGAAGTGCACCAAAAAGGGTACCTCGTCAGCTCGTCTCAGATACGTAAAGGAAGCAAAGATCGGTAGAGAATGAATCGATTGGCGGCAGGGGTGCGGCGATCCATCGGGTGGCTGAAACGGCGGGGGACCTTGAGCACAAACTTTGAATAGGAGGCGGGCTTATGACGTTGGACTCATAACCTTTGTGGGTTTAGAGTGCGTGATATAGGACTGGAGCTCAGTGTATGTTCGGACGACGATGGTGTCCAATTCACGTGTTCTAACCCCAGCAAGGTCAGGGAACTTCATTGTAATCAAGAGGCAGCGCGGGGCTGGCAGAACTTAATCGAGGCGTCCATGAACAAATGTCAATGCGTAGTTCCTTCCGTTTGCCTTCCGTATGTACTTATAAGGGGGCATCCCGATTTGGTATATTTCAAATTATGTCTCTTTTACGACTCGAGTCGCGTCTACTGTTGTTGCAGAATAGTCCGAGGTCTACTCGTAGCTGTTATCTTGTCGAGAAAGAGGTCACCTGCGCCTCTAGGCGCGTTACGGTACGTGAGTGATAACATAGAGCCTGACTATAGTAAGGCAGCAATCGAGCTCAACGCAGGACCTTGTTCAGAGGCAGGGGACTCAAAACAGCTTGAAGGGAAGTAACCTAGGGACCATGATAAAGGGCCCGAAACCGCGTAACACAGCCTTGACTCAAGGCCGTACTATTTAGTGACTAAATGATGTCGCCGGCTCATTAACGGGTGAGGGCCGGTGAGGCACGAGCTAATCAGAGGATAAGATAGCGACGGCTATGAGCGCAGGATTTTCTACTCCTGCGCTCATATCCTGTCGCCACCTTGGGCTCATTCTCATTTTCTGCCCATCTTCACTTCTGGTTTACTCATATGTCATTGGGCGCGGTGGCTGTAAACTTTAAAGCGTGGCGTAACGTCGGTAACACCAAACCATCACGCATGTCCAAGTTAGACGTCGTCAACTTTCCGTATTTTTTTTCTTCTCTCGCGAAGCCTGTGCTCTGACTCGGGGGCGAGAATCACTGTGTTTGAGTAGAGTTGAACCCAGCTTTCACTTTCCGGCGTTCCCTTCCCATTTTCGAACTCCCTTATGAACCGTGCTAGGACTAGGACCGCACCTGTCAAAATTCTAACCAATGTACTTATCGTGATCTAGATGCACGATGAGGGGGTACCCCCGGACACCGCGTCATGCCACTAATCTGTCACTCTTTCAACACTTACAAGCCACCTCACAGCCCTACAGCGATCTCCTTTCATCCATCTCGCTCCTTGGTCGCCCCAACTCCCGTCACAGCGGAGCCCATAAGATTGGACCGCCTCGGATAGAAGATCAAGGCCATTAACATGGTCAGATACGATGATACGCGAAGTAGCTTTCTCGTTAGCCGTAATCCGAGCCCTTTGCCTTAACTAAAACGACAAGGTTCATTCCTTTGCGCACACCGTAAATTTAGAATGGTGATGATATTTTTATCTTCTATTGATATGCGTGGCTGACAGGGCTGAAGCACAGATTCGATTGACTTGCGACTCGTTCCGAAAGCTTGATCATCATGGCTACAGTCGCAAGAAGCGAACCGAAACGGAGAGCGCGGGGTGGGGCTTGCTCAATAACTTGATTGATATATGGCTGAATGACATCTATTAAAAGATCCAGCTACTTTCCCCAAAAATATCTACAAACCACCCAGTAGCTTTTGCTCCGATGAGGTAGGGACACCCTAAGGAAACCAGCGGTGTTGACGTCGTGGTGCTGGAGTTCTCGATAGACTTGTCTCATTTCTGAGTACTGCGCTCGATATCAACCAGTGTGAGGGGGGAAACGTCTGCTTAGAATTGAAAGGAAGCCGGGTCCCGGGTCCTGGCACGTACTAATTGATTGAAATTCGAGTCGCGATACACTGATCATGAGATCAAATGTTTTGATTCTAAATCAAGCGTCCGACTGAATGTTCTCATCAAAAATTTGGAAAACAACACATTGACAAGCGAGCATTCGATCGATCCCCTGACTGACTACGTAAAAAACATTTTCCCTGCATTTTCTTGTTCCGCTTTGGCAGCCTCTTTCGAACATTCCCGAAGAGCGGGACCAATGACTGGTGCACGCCTTCGAGACCCTCCTCGCCGGAGGGACACCTACGTCCTGCTGTTGGAAGCACTGGGAGACTTCCCCCCCGGACAAAGCCGTTCCTGGTCAGATCATTCAGCATGCACTGTACATGCCCCTTCCTTTCTTCCTCGTCCCAATCATCGCTACTCCGCCATCCGATTCCCCCCCGGATTCAATGGCTTTCAACAATCCATCCTACTTTATCATTGAAGGTGCCACAGTCAACAATGTGGAATGAAACCCAGTGAATTATACCAGGATTGTTCAGAGGGAGAAACAAACGCCAACACTAGCTTTCCCTGCAGAAGGGACTCGTGTTCACGATCTTTCAAGTATATCTCAGTCAGGAGGGGAGCCTTGTATTTACTCCGAGAAGTCTATAGTTGCAGCCATCCACGAGAATTCGAGAGTAAACGGCTTTGGCGAGACCAAAGGCCGAAAACTGAAAATTCATCGTGAAAAAGGCTCTGTATTCACAGCAGTTGCGTATACCGGAACGGGAGCGGCGGAGGTATGTGCTGTATAGCCTCCGTGAGATCTTTTTATCTGATATATGTCTTGTCTCGCTTAGGCTTGGGAAGCAGACTTCCTCAAATTTTCGGCAATACGGCGAAGTGGCAATTCTTAATTGCTTTGACGACAAATTTATTGATTGGTAAAAAAGCAACACGAATGCTATTCAACTTTTTGGTATCAACCGGTCAAGTGTCCCCTGGTTGATATTTTACGATGGTGATTACATCCCAGTGAAAACCGCGTCTGTTTAGGTACATTTTACTATGTTTTCGTATGTAGAAATACTAAAACATAAGAAACATACCATGGTATGTTGTGATACGTTATCTTATGTTTTAATCATCGTCTTTTTTAAAAAACCTCAAAATTCACAAATATTAATAGTACAGGTCTGCCGCTACTGCTACCCGCCACCCATTGCTCCTCCCTTCCACTGCCTCTCGACACCGTACATCCCATACTTTCCATGACTCCGCCCCGCCCTCTACTGTATCCAGCGCTGTGCATTGATAGTATAAACTGTGTGAATCGTAACTTTGATTAAAACATTATTCACCGCTCAAATAAGCTTACTTACCTTCTTTTTTTCTTGTTCTTTGCTGGTTGTTTCTACAGGTGACATCAGTAAAAGAACGTCCCAAAAAATAGTAGTACTCGCCTTATGATTCAACTCCTCCTTAGCAAGAGGCAAGGAAGTTTGACTGCACAACATACCCGACGCTTCGCCGCCGCATCAGGAGAATTATACTATTCGATAAATTCATCCTCGAAAGCCGGTTCGCGGCAGGAATACTCGTAGCCGTGGCGGGAGGCTCATAGAAGTCACAGCCATCGGTGCTGGAACAATGGTAGAGTTGGGAACATTTGTAGCAAGAGTGAAAAGGCTTGCTGACGGGAATTGTGGTGTTGTAGTGTCGGGTCCAAGCATCACGGTACCTTGCCGACATGAGGCATGGACAGATCTTGAGTACTTCTCTTCCTCGTTGATTTGCGTGGTCGCCTGGAGGACAAGTAAGTAGCGAAGGAATCCTGATTCCTAGACCCACAACGCACCTAAGTTTGACCACAGTCGTGTTACCTACTCAAAGCCATCTAATCCTGATCTCAAGCCATCCATGTGACAAACGCCATTGTAGATCCACCAATAAGCTTAGCTTGATTCATTTGAGGCGAAAGAGAAAGTGAAAGAAGAGCGAATTGAATATGTGTGACACTGATAGAGGGAAGAGGGAAGAGGGAACGATGATCTGATGACGAAAATGCCCAAGTCGAGGAAACATGTGATTCAATGAACTTGGTGACATTTGTCGAAGTCCCCGCACGCTGGTGCAGACGGCCAGATTGACCACGCTGAAAAGGCCTTGTTTCGACCGGTCAACCTGACAATGTGAAAATATTTTGAACAATTTTGACAGTCCACGTCAAAATTGTTCAAACGATGTGGAGCGTCGAGACATCAAAACATTCAAAAACCCATAAAAAACTCTAGGTAAACATAAACAACATTAAAATATATTGAAACACAACTAAACAGACGGGGTTTTCATTGGAATTACATCGCTGGCCTGTACATCAGCTAAGACATTGGTCTAGAACTTATTCCTGTCAGCCCTGAGCTCATTGATGGGTTTTGTAGGATTTATCTTGCAACACTGAGTGTATGTGCGATGCCTTCACCTACTTATCTCCGTCTAACTCATTGCATAGGCAAATCTGAAATGCGATGTCGAGGAATTATGGATAGACTCCAAGCAAGGGTGTTTAGTCCGTGGACTCGAGCGTGGACTGGAACGGCTTTTCGGGGATCTCGGTTATTCTTTGGGTGCCCCCGTCCCTTCAAAGATTGAGTTTCTACAGGAAGATGTCATTCAGGAATACTTGTGCCGCTTTCCATTGGACCGGAAATGGGATTCTGTGGTCGTGAACAATTTCGCGAACCTCACAGGGCAGTGGCAAAAAGCCTCTGAAGAAGAAATGAGCTACGACCCCTGCCAGCCAATCATCTTTTCAAAGTCAACAAGGTCTTCTATCGCAATGGGCTGTGCTTTTTTGCAGCACTTCGGGCCCTTATTTTCCAATGCAAAAGTGCTAAACTATGGCAGAATACATGGCTACAACCAATGTGAGCCACCATACTAGTCATTACATTTATGTATGCTGTGGAATTATCAAATGCATCTCCAGACTACATCTTTCTGCAAATAATATCTTATTCTGGTCAACAAAAATGCAGTGATCACTGGGTACACCTATATCATGCCACTGTAGCTACATTCAAGAACTGATTACTATGAATGTGATCAACAACTGATTATATAGAGAATTCTGGTAGCAGTCTTGATACATCTAGCATAGCATATGGATAAGATTGAGCTCTGTTTTTCATGAAGATTGTTTCTTAGTTAAGATAATAGGAGGCCTCAATCTAATCAATCAGGAACCAAGATTGCCTGTCAATGGTGAGTTCAGACTATGCTTTGGGGTGAACAAAGTCCCACAGGAGGGAACAAAAGGAGGGGGGGAAACGATAAAGCTGAAAGGAAGGAAGGGAACATGAGTTGACTTCTATCTGGATTTAACCCACGGGCGCTATATGTTATGGCCGTTCTCTGATATCGTAGAACATTGTGAACATGCAAACCCTTGTCATAATCGGAGGCTGAGGACGTGGTGTAATGATCGAATTGAATTAATCCCGTATCGGGATCAGGTTGAATTGAAGCGTCGAACTCCACCTCCATCTAGCACAAGCTTGAATGGCTGCCGGCTGTTCGACAGTGCTCCCGTGAGCTTTCGGGACTAGGGCTCGAATCCCTGCTCTTACCCTGGATTTTGTTCGAAGTCTGTGCTTTCAGGATTACCCTAGAATGGAAAAAAACTTCATATTGCGTGACACCTGAAGAAGGCCCGAACTTTAACGGTACGTTTATCCTACCCGTTGGAAGGTTTCAATTCAAAGCGAACGAATGAGCTGAACTGAGCTTTGAGTCACCGCACCGATCGTGCCACAGGTACTACAACAGTTAGGGCCCTTCTCTTCGCAAAACTCAAGAAACTGGGTGTTTTTTGGAGGGGATACCCTTGACCTCGCTTGGATAGCCTGCCAATCCAACTTGATTTGTTGTCGTCGATTGCCTTTCGATATTAGAGGGGACAAAATAGGTTCAATAGAAGCGAGGTCGATTTGATCATACTACGATGGTGAAACATGAAGATGGCGTTTGCGAAACTGATCGTAAGTTCTCAGTCAGAACTATCAGTGCTAAATCCAAGTCGTAGTTGCGTCACTATTTCCTAGGTCGATCATATGGCGGATGCAAGGTCTCGCCTCCTAAAAAACGACGGGCTCACTGCCTTCGGTGATTCTTTTTAGATGTGTAATCATGGACATCTCGTTCGGATTCGAGCTCTGAGTGAGCTGCTCTGTGATTTGCGATGACCGTGTGTAATCTGAGAGGTTGGTAGACTTGAACCTTCAAGGTTATAGTGGCCCCCTCTACCGGAATTTTTTTGAATGATCAGAGGGGTAGTAAACGTCTCTGACATCTGTCGTTCCAGTTGAGACCTTTATGGTTTCACATGTCACGGCCGCGCATAAATAGTTGCGACTCACCACCCAGCACCTCATCCAGTCTTCAACCTTTTTTCTTCACTTTCACGCCCTCTTACGAATTATCACGAATTAAAAACGCATCCGCAACTTCATTTCTACAATGCGTGCCTTAACTATCTTGACCACTCTCGCTGCCGCAACCTATACCTTCGCCAGCTCGTCGGTACTAGTACCAATTCCACATGTTGCCCGCCAGGTAGCTACCCCTACCCCCACCCCCAATGCGGATCAGGGTGGCAGAGTCCTCACCCCATTACCGCCGAATTCGGAAGATCTTGCCGCCCGCCACGAGGGAACAGTCCCTGCGGTATTGAACCAGCTAATCGTGGACCTTGATATTGCCATTGCTCCTCTCAGTACGCATTGAAATTCCTCCCTCTTATAACCTAAACATTTGCTCACAAAAAGTCGTTGCTTCTACTAGCCTACATCACCAAACAGAACTGTACCGTCGCTAGCATCACTCCCGTCGTTGAGAACGTCAAGGCCATCATCTCCGTGGCCATCGATGAATGTACTCAAATCACCGCCGGTGTCTCTGTCAATGGTGGTAGTCTGCTTTCAGGTGTTATCGGGAGTGCTTTTTCGCTCGGAGGACAGGTTCTGTCTGTCCTAGATATTTGCAAGATTCTCAGTTTACTCATTCACGTACGTCGTCGGTGTTTTTTCCCCATACTTTTGGAGCTCATGGATTTGAATAGATCGTTTTCACCGCTCTCAACTGCGTTCTGGTTGTCGTCGGCGATGCTGAAAAGGGCGTCATTCTTCCTCTTCTTCGAGAGGTGGTTGTGGCTCTTTGCCAGCTCCTTGGTCTCGTTTTCGGTCTCCTTGGTGGTCTGTTGAGCGTTCTTCTTCCTATGATCGCTGATATCAGTGCTATTGTTACGGCCTTGGATGTTGTTGATATCTGTGCCAAGGTCGGAATTTCGTTCTAAAGATGGTTCCGATCGTTTTGGGATGGTCGGGGTTTTCACGTTTCGGATTTCGGAGTTTGGGTTTTGGTAGTGAATCAGGAATCCGTGTTTAGCATCCTATACCCGAATGTCCTAAATAACATGTTGGCTTACTTTGATTCATGATCAAATTTTCATGATAAGTGGCTCGAGAGTCGCGGTCGCGGTCGTAACAAATGCTGTTGGGTAGCTTTTTCTGCGCAGGAACAGGCAGGCTCACTTTTTGTCGCGTTCTGCTTGGAGCTCTGATAAAGTCTGAACCAGTTTCCGTGGTAAAGGTTGAACTATAACATCCGAAAGTGATCCACAAGGTATGAAAGGACTTACAGTGCGAGTCTTCGCTTTCCTCTGTGTGTTTCAATCCAAACGGTGGATTACACTGTCAATGTGGCGACGCGCTCGGGTTCACGCGTGTACAAGATTACGCCACGTGGATTGCTGGTTATACACGAGTTAATGCGTCGACGTATTACACTACTTCCTGTCACTTCCGGATACATGGCTTCGATGTATCCACCAAAGACGAAATTCTTTGCTTCCTTTCCCCATCATCATCTCAGCTTTGTGAACCTTCGATCTATTAAATCTTCTATCTTACTCAGGCTCTATTTACAACCTTCAGACTAACTCGAGGTGGATTCAACTTATAATCGAAAGGAGTCGGCTTCCACAACAATTTGAACCTCGCGTTCATAAGCCTTTTTTTTTTCTTCAATTGCCCGGACGCCGAATGACAGCCACCCTAAAGCTGGTTATGGTTTTGAATATTCTTGTTCTGCCAATAGACTGGCTTATGGTTTTTGTCTGTGGAGATGAGATCGGAGGGCATAAGAGGGGCGGAGCGTGATTTATCAGCTATAAGGGCATGTAGTTCAATATGATGGAGTCAAACTTATTGAACCTGTCTTTCGGCCAAAAGGATCCTTTGGGACGAGCCCGGGAATCTGGAGCTTCGGGAAGGGAATGCGGAAGAGAGAGTTGGTGCTTGAGATTCATTCAGACGATGTTTATATAGGCTACTTGGGGTTTAGTTGAGAAGCTATTGCATGTGTAGGTGTGCGAGGTTGAGAGAATAGGGGAGACGTGCTAAGGCTTTTATCCTCGTTTTATCCTTTACATTGTCTCTCTCTTTTATTGTAGAATGTCGAATGGCGATAATTCAACGAATATGATGTGAGAAGGACGTCCTTGAAGACTTGTGAGAGGAGAGAAGCGGTAATGGGACGACGGGGCATATCTTCCAAATCGGGAAAGTCCGGTACTCCGGAACCCTGAATAGCCGGCCGTATCTGATCACTCGTAATCTCCGGTACTCCGGACCCAACGACAACGTGTAAACGTCAACAAGAGCTCTCTTTTCACCCACCGTCACCATCCCTCCTCCAACGCCCTCCCGCTATCGCCATGGGCTCCCGAAATCACTCAAACTATCCGAGTCCAAACATGAATAGTCAATACGGTCCACAACCAGGTCAACCACAACATCCAACTTTCAATCCCAGATACATGGCTCAATTAGCGAATGAGATGAAGGCCTATACTGCAGAGGTTATGAAGTTTCAAGATGAGATACGGAGGCTGAAATTGTATGCCCAAGCACCCTCTCCTCCCTCTCTCTCCCCTGCTTACCTCTCATCCCAGCGAAATCGACGAACTGAGAGCATGGAAGGACAGAGAAATGGCAGGTCTACCAGTCGAATGGCTGCCTCCATCCCTTCAACCACCCTTACCACCACCAGCAATTGAACCCCCGCCACTAAATCCAGAAGATTATGAGCCTGCCAGGCCGGCATGGAGAACTGTAGTGAAGCGGCCTGTGAAGAAGGCAAAACAGAAAGCTATAACTGGAGCTGCCAGTCCACTACCAACCAGCCCTTCCCCTTCACTAAGCCCACCACCGCATGGAGGGATGCCTGGAGGGTTCGAAATGCCTGGGTGGGCGCAGTGGAGACGTACGGCGCTGTCCTTCTCGTCGGTCCTTATTCTGCTGACGATTGTTTTTAGCGAATCCTGCGTATTCGCCTGCACCGTTCAGTGCTAGTCCTGCGTCACCGTTACCTGGAGGAAGGGGAGGTCCTAAGCCCGGGTTGTTTGGTGCGTCTGCTATACGTTTTTCCTTACCTCACGCTGTTGCTGATCCCGCGTTTTAGGTCCAGACGATGACTAACCCGTAGAAGACCGATTCCCCATTGGATCCCCATTTTTTGCGTTCCTACCACCCAACTTTTCCCTTGCACATTTCTTGAAATCATCCTGTACAATGCATCTATCGCACATTTTTTTCCTATATCTCATTTGTATGTCTACCATTCTACATCCCGAGTCCTGCGCATCGTCCTAGACTCCCTTTCTCTTCTTGGTCACGCATCTATACTTTCAAGTTTGTTTATCCCATTCAAGAGGAACTTTGGCTTTTCAAGCTAACCGCCATGTGTTTATATCTATACTGACAACACGCTTAAAATTGTATTTTCCTGGATCTTACGCTAAAAGTTGCGCTTTGCGAAATTTGTATCTCATCCCATCCCATCCCATTCTTTCCGATCTAATTTTTCATGGGCCTTTACGGAGGTGTTTCCTGTTCGATCTTTTGTGGTGTTCAGGAGACTTCGGGCGTTCGAGAGAACGTGATTCTCTCGCTTTTTGAACCGTTGGTTACGGGTTACCGGTTAACACTTGTGGCTGCTAGGCCTGTCACCGGCACGGTGACACTTCACGTAGTGAAGGGCCTGTAACCCGGAACGATTTTCCGCGCGAGACAATTTCGACTCAGTTAGGAGGAGTAGGAGGATGACTTTATTGAAGTTGAGCTGTTTCCTTATCGAGTATTACTGACACCAATGAGGTCAGGTGTTTTTGCCGGAGACGCGACGCGCAAGCGTGAAGGCAAAACTTTCAGCGTTCCGATGTATCGTTAACCAGAAATAGAGACCCTTGTCTTGTAGTAAAACTGAAGTATGTAAGAAGTATCAAAGGAAAACGAGATCGAGTTGAAATTCTGACATCTCTTGCGACGAACACGGACATGAGACTGAAGGCTGAGCACTGAAAGCTAACTTTGACTGCGGCGTAATCTCAAGGCTTGCCTCTCGACAACCATCATCTCCTACCCAGAAACCTCAATGAACTGTACAATCGGCTGCAAAACAGTAGTCGAGTTTGTTGAAGATGTCCTTGCTATGAACCGAGCTTCATTACTTCAAATTATCGAGGACTACAACATCAAATCCAACCCATCATATCCGCAGGCTTTCATCTCATCACTCACAGCCAAAGACCTTACCATTGCCCTCCGGACAGTTGTCATCGCTTTTCACACGACAATTAGCCAAGAAATACCGCGAGGAAATCAACTTGAATTTGTAGTCAAATCCATCAATCGCGACCCGGTGTTGATTGCAGGTACAGGCTCCAGAAAGACACTTGCAATCGCTCTACTCGTTCATCTGGTCAGCAGACAAAGGATTACAATCACAATATCTCCTCTGAAGCGACTTCAGATCATCCAGGTATGTTTTGAACTACCTCTAGTAGAAATTCCACTCATACTTTTATGAATGATCATACTATGCAGGCCCAAAAGTTTCTCTGCAAGTACAAGATTCCAACGATTGTAGTTAACGAGGAGACGCCGTGTGGACTAGAGTACTGGACCATGAGGATCTCTCGGTTTTCCCGTGTAATCTCTTGATTGATCATTCACAGAAAGATGTGTGGAATAGCAGACAAAAACAGTTGGACCCTATCGACACCTTGTCGTTACCACGGAGCAGCTTTTCAAGATGCAACACGGACATTTCTCTCAGCTGGGACTTTTCATTAATATTCGCACTCAGGCTTTTAGGAAAGCGGTTGCTCGATTCCGTATCGACGAGGCCCATTTCATTCACTTTGCTGGGCTCCCGCGCTTTAGTCTTCTTGCTTTCCAACCGACTTGGGGCCGTTTGAATGAAATCAAAATCTTGTTTCCTAAGGTTCCATTCAACACAATGACAGCAACATCTCCTCCCCACGCTCTTCGGGCAATTGAAAATGTAGTGCTTCAGCGGAATCTCACATACGCTACTCACTGTGTCGTCAACTCACTGGAGCAGATGAAGAACTTCATTCCTACAAATCTGTTTTTGCTCAAAAATCAAAAGCAGGTTCTAGTTTTCTTTGATTGTATCAAAGGTCCTTCATTACTTGTGCAGCCTACTGGGCATTAAAAATATTTTGGAATTAACTACGAGACCAAAAGATTTGCCAGAGCCAGAGGAAGAAAGATTGATTGAAATTCTGGGCACCCCACTTCATATAAATTCACTGTCCTTCACCCCAGATACCCCTTCTATTATCCACTATCCTATCACAGCTACCTTACCATCCCATACTACTATGTCTCCACCAAGCTTTATGGACATTGACCAGAAAGCCCTTGCACCTCCCTACATTATCATGGACCACACCAAACTGGCTCCACCTCAACCCTACTTCAGAGTTGAAGCTTCCAACTGCATTGCCCCTGGGGAGGAAATCCTGCTCCCCAGTTTCATATCTGTTCCTGCCAAACAACAGGCTACCATGATCCAGATGGTGATTGATAAAGCTATGGCAGCTACAAAGACTAAGGAATTGTTGATGAAGGAGAAAGCAGTCAAGAAATCCCTGAAGAAGAGCAGGGAGGGAGAAACCTTGGGTTACACAGGTTCGGGATCTGGAGGACACGCTGAACTCAGCTTTAAGAAGAAGAAGGAGCTAGCTCTTCGAAGATGAAGGGCTAGGGAGATCCTGGCTGGACCTTACCGTATGTTTCTCAAATCACTATTCTATCTTGTCTTCACTAGACCACCTCATTTATTTCGACCATCAACTGTCTACTACTTCCTTTTATTAGTCCACTTCTTGATCTAGGAGGGCGTATGTAGCGCTCGGCACGAACAACTGTAGCCAAGCAACCACACTTCCTATCATCTACCTCTGTTTCACCTCAATATCTTTTTAATACGCACGTTCCTTGCTTATCTCTATCCCATATCATATTCACTTGATGACTCACATTCCGTATGGACTCTTAGAAAAGCAGCCAGTTCTTAGTCTCTCTCTTGTGTGATCACGTAACCGCAACCGTTACATTTTTTGAACTGTCAAACCAACATAGTTACGGATCTTTTTACCCGCAACATGGTTGATTCAATGTCTGACAGGACAGCAGCTTCCTCGTGCACGTGCGTTATATGGCTATACATGGTACCCTTGGCCCCGCCTTTTCACGACACTGACAGTCAACCTTGCTCTTCTCACCCCACTGCCTATCTTCCCTGGGCCCTGGACGTCTCAACGGCTCCCCTTTCAATTAATACAGACGGCTGATAGTCTATGAAGGCCTTAAGCGGTGCATCCGGGGTTTACATCCACACTGCTAACTTCAACGACGTTCAAGGAAACCAGAATAACAACGATAATCGGACTAAAAACTCTCAGGAAAGTACGGAATACGATGAGGTGTCTCTTCTACTTTCATCCCATTCGACTCGAGCGGCACAGCTCTAATGAGTGTCCTTTATCCACAGTTCCATTACATCATTAGAGGGGATATCATAAGGCTTAAGGATCTGTATTCGGACGACTACCCCAGACGTTGGGATGAGACCGCTCAGAATGAAGTTTCGACCGCCCCGTTACTGTCACAAGAGAAGCAAGAGACAGCACGGCTCCTTCGTGCCAACAAGAGCATATCTACCGCGGAGATCAAAGGAGAGAAGAGTTTGAAGTTTATGGTCGTCTCTTACACCGGACCAGATAGGAAAACGGTACGGAGAAAGCGACTTTGTTGGTGCCAACGAATACTGACACGAAATGGCTTAACTATTAGGCATGGGAGAGGGATTTCCGTCGGTTTTCACAAGTACGGTATGGCCTGAGAAGCTGTACGTAGGGCGGCGAGCGAGAAACTGAACTAACGCACCAGGGATGGGAAGAGCTTGCAACTATTCGGAATTAATCGGTCCGATACTCTTCCCATGCTGATATTTCACAATGGTTTGCGTTTTGACATGTTTTTACGCCGTTGAGCTCCTGGTGACAAAGATCGGTTCCAGACTTCGTGCCCCTTGGCCATTTTTGGAGTCAACTCAATGTCCTCGGGCAAGCTTATTTTTCTACGCTAGCGGTGGGATTCGTATTTGTTGACCCGGTGACGCAGCTAATCTCGGCACTATCCACTAGTTGCAACTGGGCTCGTCCACGCGAAGTCAATGGGTAGATACCGAACATGGAACACTGATTCAAGGACTTGATGGCCCCGATTGCCTTCAGACTTGGTGGATGTTCATTGAGACTTCCTTGGACGAAGCTTTAGCTCTTCAAAACGGGATCACCAGCTCCTCGACTATTGAACTCTTCAAAAACGATGTATCCTGGCGCTATTTTTCCTGCTTACCTTTGAATAGCGAGTTCGACGGTCGTGTTGTTTGGGCGCTCGAAAACGAATATCCGCCGAAACAGAGAAGAACCAACGACAAAGATTGCATAACAGGTCACAACCGACCGACTATTCTTTCGAGTTTAACGGGCTCGATAATTGCTATTGGGAGTGGCGTGTGGAGGGAGCATAGGAGTTGCCGCCAACTTGACTTTCCGGTAGTAATGTCTGACGGTGCGACGAGGTGAACCTGCACTCAGGGATAGCATTTTTAGCAATCTAATGACTGACCCTTTAACAAGATTTACGTTGCAATTTCATGAAGATTCACGGATACGGTTGATCTCAGGCATGCCACCCGACCCACGAGCGTGGCTCTCTCAGTCTTCTAAGGTCTTCAACACTCACGGGATCTCATTGAAAGGCGATCTCACCCAGTGGAGTGAGTAAGGTTTTCCTCAATCTGGAGAATTTTTAGTTCAACATGACATCATTTAATTTCACAGAACTCATTCTACCTGACCTTACGCTAGAAGGCGAAATCGACATCTCGGATATCAAGCGCCAGAAGCTGCAAGAATACCTAGCCCATACACCCATTTACCTTTTCATTCCCACTCCTCCTTTCTCTGTCTCTCTGGAAAACGAGTCAGATACTTCCCTTCATTTTTGGTCTAGCGATTTTGACGGCCAAACCCCTCTTTCCGATGTCGAGTGTGAATTGCTCGGTCTTCCCAGTCTCCTTCGGGTGGTTGTACAGGGAAGTGAGGAGTACTCCTGGTCCAATGAGACGTATGAAAATATACATAAATGGCAAGTAGCGAGAGGATTCGACCCTACTACCTCGGATTTTTCAGAGTATTTGGGATACCCTGTCCTTGAAGTGATACTACCACGGTCAGACCGGGTCGAAGAGTTCGATGAAGGTATGAATACAACTCATCCGCTTAATAAATTTTATAATCAACTCATTGCCAGCGCCGACGTTTCTGGTAGAGGACAAACGGGAGGATAAGAATAAGCAAGGTACGAGGTGTCATTTTTCGGCTTTAGGCTTTTTTCGGAATATCTTTGAAACAGTCAGGATGGGATCTTTCTGGTCGATAATCTCCAGGCCATTTACATCCCCCCATCTTCAGGAATCGAATATTCCTGCCGTAATTCTATGGGGACTCCAGCCGTTTTTATATGGAGCCAAAACAAGGGCTATGGTGCCGGAGTGTCTATCTTAAAATCCAGTAACTCATTGACTTCTTTCATTACTCCCGCGACCACGACCTTTCGGAGATGATGTTGGGGGAAAGGAAGCAAGCATTTCGTCCTTGATGGATACATCGACTGTGCGTAGCTATGCATCCAAAAGTAACAGGAGGTAGTGCAATAAGTCGACGCAATTCGCTCGTGCATAACCATCAATCCGCGTGGCGTAATCTTGTACACGCGTGAACCCAAACGCGTCGCCCACATTGAAGTGTAATCCACCGTTTGGATTGAAATCATACCTGGTGCATCACTTTCGGATGGTATAGTTCAATCTTTACCACGGAAACTGGTTCAGATCGAGGCTTTATCAGAGCTCCAAGCAGAACGCGACATAAAGTGAGCCTTGTCCCTGGCTGTGTGCATGACCGTTATCGAGTGCGGCAGAAAAGCTACCCAACAGCATTTGTTGATCCCGCGACCTCGACCTCTTGAGCCATTTATCATGAAGATTTGATCATGAATCAAAGTAAGGCAATGTGTTATTTAGGACATTTGGGTATAGATTCCCGATTCACATCCGTGTGATATACTCCTCCTCCTCCTCCAAAACCCAAACTCCGAAATCCGAAACGTGAAAATCCCGACCATCCCAAAACGATCGGAACCATCTTTAGAACGAAATTCCGACCTTGGCGCAGATATCAACAACATCCAAGGCCGTAACAATAGAACTGATATCAACGATCATAGGAAGAAGAACGCTCAACAGACCACCAAGGAGACCGAAAACGAGCCCAAGGAGCTGGCAAAGAACCACAACCACCTCTCGAAGAAGAGGAAGAATGACGCCCTTTTCAGCATCGCCGACGACAACAAGAACGCAGTTGAGAGCGGTGAAAACGATCTATTCAAATCCATGAGCTCCAAAGGTATCGGGAAAACAAAACACCGACGACGTACGTGAATGAGTAAACTGAGAATCTTGCAAATATCCAGGACAGACAGAACCTGTCCTCCGAGCGAAAAAGCACTCCCGATAACACCTGAAAGCAGACTACCACCATTGACAGAGACACCGGCGGTGATTTGAGTACATTCATCGATGGCCACGGAGATGATGGCCTTGACGTTCTCAACGACGGGAGTGATGCTAGCGACGGTACAGTTCTGTTTGGTGATGTAGGCTAGTAGAAGCAACGACTTGTGAGCAAATGTTTAGGTTATAAGAGGGAGGAATTTCAATGCGTACTGAGAGGAGCAATGGCAATATCAAGGTCCACGATTAGCTGGTTCAATACCGCAGGGACTGTTCCCTCGTGGCGGGCGGCAAGATCTTCCGGATTCGGCGGTAATGGGGTGAGGATGCCACTGCCCTGATCCGCGTTGGGGGTAGGCTTGGGGGTAGGGCTGGCTACCGGGTTTCCATCTGTAGTACGTTCTTGGCGGGCAACAACTAGTACCGATGAGTTGGCAAAGGTATAAGTTGCGGCAGCGAGAGTGGTCAAGATAGTTAAGGCACGCATTGTAGAAATGAAGTTGCGGATGGTTTTCAATTCGTGATGATTCGTAAAAGGGCGTGAAAGTGAAGAAAAAAGGTTGAAGACTGGATGAGGTGCTGGGTGGTGAGCCGCAACTATTTATGCGCGGCCGTGACATGCGAAACCATAAAGGTCTCAACTGGAACGACAGATGTCAGAGACGGTTACCACTCCTCTGATCATTCAAAAAAATTCCGGTAGAGGGGGCCACTATAACCTTGAAGATTCAAGTTTACCAACCTCTCAAATTACACACGGTCATCGCAAATCACAGAGCAGCTCACTAAGAGCTCGAATCCGAACGAGATGTCCATGATTACACATCTAAAAAGAATCACCGAAGGCAGTGAGCCCGTCGTTTTTTTAGGAGGCGAGACCTTGCATCCGCCATATGATCGACCTAGGAAATAGTGACGCAACTACGACTTGGATTTAGCACTGATAGTTCTGACTGAGAGCTTGCGATCAGTTTCGCAAACGTCATCTTCATGTTTCACCATCGTAGTATGATCAAATCGACCTCGGTTCTATTGAGCCTATTTTGTCCCCTCTAATATCGAAGTGCAATCGACGACAACGAATCAAGTTGGATTGGCAGGCTATCCAAGCGAGGTCAAGGGTATCCCCTCCAAAAAACACCCAGTTTCTTGAGTTTTGCGAAGAGAAGGGCCCTAACTGTTGTAGTACCTGTGGCACGATCGGTGCGGTGACTCAAAGCTCAGTTCAGCTCATTCGTTCGCTTTCAATTGAAACCTTCCAACGGGTAGGATCAACGTACCGTTAAAGTTCGGGCCTTCTTCAGGTGTCACGCAATATGAAGTTTGTGATGGATACAAAACTTGCATCATACATTCCCTTCGCCCCAAGCAATACACCTATTCTAGCTGAAGAGGGGCTACCTATCCAGTTTGTAGGCCTACTTCTGAGTATAATCTTTAATTTCCTTGTAACTCTATCAACTGGTGAGCTGTTTAATTGGAGAAGTAGATACAGCTCTAACCTGACAATTTTTGTTTCAAGCGGGACGAATATGGTGGATAAGCCGACCTATTCATATTCAAGGCTGAACAGCTGGTTCCAGACTTCTAAAGATGTACAGGGCTGTGCGCATTATCTCTGTTCCAAGAAGCTTTAATTCACATCACGATAGCATGGAATCTGGAATACTATATCCCCTTGTGACGGCTATACATCTCATTTATTGGAACGTGACACCTCTAGAGTACCTTCCATTTGATAGCTTCCCTCTGGTTGTTTTAGCTGCTGTATGTCTACTCATGGGTCTATTTATTGTTCACTAGCTCTAACACATTTCTTTTTAGGGAATTGCACCAACATTCATTATTGTCCGCGCACTAGGACTCAGGTTATTGGAACCAGTCATCATATATCTTTATACTCCTCCATTCACTTCGAAGCATCTTCTTCCACGCACCCACGTAGTACTTCAGAAGCATGAACATTCGGACTTGGTATTGCTGCAAGTTTTAGGTTTTATCTCTGGGTGATATCTGGTGGTTTATCATAGTTTTTGGCCCGACCGGGAAGGAATGTGATTGCTGAGGAAGCGGAGAGGTCAAACGCGAGTGCTACAGCGCAGGAGCCCTGAATATACGTTATGAGGTACAGATCCGGATTATCCGACTTCTAGACTTGATTATGATGCTTTTGGAGATTATGTAAACGGTTATGAGCTTCGTGCGGGAAGAGCGAAGGTTTTTCAGTTTGTTGGATCTCATGAGGGTCTTGGGTCGGATGCGGATAAAATGTGGGCGTCCGGACGGGAAAATGCTTGCGAGAACAGTGGGTAATCGCATCACAGAGCATGAAGTGAAAAGCCGAAAGATGGAATACTTGGACCAAGCCCAAAAAAATCGGCAAGTAGTAAGTAATACGCATTGTGTAAAATGACCGACTCGGAAGCCGAAATAAATGAAACAGCCGACCTTGAAATATTTACTGAAAGCTCTTCCATCATGATCATGAACCCGTGATCCGGCGGATTGAAGTGTATATTCTTTCTCTTCAAACGCAAATCAGCTCTAGCTATCCTACTTTTGCCGAGATAGCAAATCCAATATTCCTTGCACACTGGGCCACCGTATTACAAGTGGAGCACCGTAAATCGTAAGTAGGCAGTAGTACAAAGTAGGTAGTTATAGTACAGAAAACCGTTGCTCGTTGTCTACAAATTCGATCATTGGGCTTTTTCGTCCACACAGAAGGTGATGTAAATACTAAGACTTAAAGGCGTAAGACATGGGAAAGGCTCGTTACGAAGTGCTCTTTGTTTCTCGAACCATAGACGCGAGCGGCGTTCGCTTTACCGTGTTGGCTTAACCCCCCCCCCCCCCTCCCCCCTTGGTGGCAACACAAAAACGGTCCGACCCAAGCACGTGTACCAAAACAGTGAACTCGCCTCCCACCTGGCCAACAAGGGAAGAATGAGGGAAGTTGAGATGTTTATCCGTATCGCTGAAGACCGGAGGAATGGCGATGACCTGTTTTATTGATATATTACAAGGTTGTAGGACCATGTAGACAGAAAAGAGGGGTGTGAGACGTACATGAAAATGGATGCTCAGAATATTCGCAATATCCCGTACTACCAAGAAGTGACCGAACCCGTCCTGGGAGAGAGTCAAGGAGCCGAAGGACATCGGATGCGAAGGAGGTGATGTCGTCAACTGCGATAGAGAGCATATGTGTCCCGTTTTCAACATTGGGCGTAATGTTATCGAGGGTGGAGTCTTGCTTAGGGATGTGAGCTAAAATGATGGAGAAGTTAAGCGAACGTTTTCTGAAGGGTGTAGAGAAACGTACTGAGGGAAGTAAAAGGGATATCAACATCCGCGATGACTTGGTTGAAGATTGCAGGATCTGTCACCATTCCGGAATACGAGAGGGCATCATCCACAGGAATCGGATAAGCCAAAGAAAGCGCGACAGAAGCAACTAGAGTCGCGATAAAATTGACGGGACGCATGTCCAGAACGTGAAGCTTGTTGACTATGAGGAGTAGGTCCCTAGAGGGCACGTTAGACACCAAACAGAGGACCTTTATAAGCGGTACGTCCCAGCCCGAATTGCAAATGTAGAGAAGCGGAAAAGTTCGTAACAAGCGTCAAATGGGGTTCGAGTTCCTTGCCTCCCGAACATATGTAATGTTGATGACTCGGATATCCCTAGTTTGAATTACAGACACTTGGGTGCCACATGTTGCGGGGAGCCAACTTGAAGGGTTTTACGCACTATCCGCGGCCCTCGCTCAGTGACGGTAATTCTAAACTAGGCACTTCGAAAGACAAAATTGAATCGGAGAGGCAGCTTAATCGAAGCTTCAAGCTGATGCGCTGAAGGTCCCGTGGTAATATGTCGAATGGCTGTGTTCCGACTCAAGACCACTCGGACCGAGGTCTTGGAATGCGGAAACTGATCGTGACCATCTTCCCACGCCACAACGCGCCACCCGTGAGAAAGACGATTATTTCCTTTTGCGGACTTCAACCTACTCTTGCAGGTTGCCCGAGCAACGCTCCAACATCCGCTCAGTGACTCCTTTGTTTCTTCGAACTTAAATTCATCACAAACACTGGGTGCAGGACAGAATAACTCAATGTGAGTTATGCTAATTGTTATGCTAACCTTATTTTGGAAAATCTACCATACTGCATGTGAGATTTGCTAATGCTATCCTGATGTTATGATAAAAGTGATGTTAATGCTATGTCCAAATTTAGCATAACATCAACATACCACCAGCATAATTTTTATCATAAGGTCAGCATAGCTCACATGTGGTACGGTATATTTTTCAAAATAAAGTTAGCATAATAATTAGAATAACTCACGTTGAGTTATCCTGTCTCGCACCAGTGAAAGTGAATCCGATGTACTTACTCCTCGTTTCTCTCGGGCATATATCGATTTCGATCATAGGACAAAGCGCAGCTTCTCCCAGTCAGTATATATATGTTTCTATGGCTCATCGCGGCGGGGAATTGGAACGGTGGAAAGGTGGAAAGGACAGAAAACAGGCTTCCATCTATGCAAGGTTCAAAGTTCGCCAGTACGTTGTGCGTACGCTCGAATACTTTCCGATTTCTCGCCATGTTCTCAACATATCCCAATCGAATGGCACCCATTAACACAGAGCTCATCTACTTCAGCGAAGAGATGGGGGTGTACCAATGCTCGGAAAGCTCAGCTCGCCAACCTTCGGTGATCACCGGCACCATTGGAAGCATGCCACAATCTTACGAGCGAGCTCTGGTCCTAACACCCCGTAATGCAACAATTAAAAAAGTGATGCCTCAAACAACGATGGTAGTTTGGACCTTTGCTCCGCTAAGGTGCTCTTCACCGTGTCTTTAATCGACTTTTCATTAGTAGGACTTTGTTGAAAGCCTCCGAACAACACAACTCTCCAGGATTTTCAGCGAACTCACCTCTTTTGAACGATAGCTCCCGCAAGACCTACTTTCTCTTTCTTGAACTTTCTCTTCGTCAACTCACTTTCTCATTTACGTAGTCGGGTATACCATTATCGTATCGATACTTCTACCTAGGCGCCACTAGCTGTTCAGTTCTCTGCGGCTCTTGTCTTCTGAGATTTCTTTGCTTGCTGGCCCACACATAAACGAGGGAAACACTTAGGATTATTTACCGCATAAGCACTGACACTGTTGAGCGTTGTATTCTATTCTTCCTCGCAGGAAGACACAAGCACAGAAAAACAATCTGCTTTCGTGTCTGTGGCAGTATCCAGGTAAGTCCAAGAACGTCGAACAATGACAAGCCCTATTACCGCAATTGGCCGTAATGGACACCATCACGTGGTCGATTGATTATCCTTTTCAAGTCCGTCCAAGCTGATAATGATTACTCAACAGTGGTTGAACACGAACCGACATCTCACCTCTTCTCTCCCCCCCCCCCACTTATCTCCTGACAGACTGTGACACCGTCTGTTCCACTCATAAATCACATAATATCTTTCCACTAACGTCATCTCAACTCTAACGTGACTCAGACGCGACCTAACCCTTCCCCACTCGTCATAAAATCGTTATCGTCATGCCTCCAGCCAGAAAATCTCGATCCAAGACCAACCCCGACCACATTGCCCGCCCCTGTAACGCATTTATACTTTTTCGAAAGCAAGTGTGCGCCGCCACCGCAGCCGCGGTGGAGGAGGAATACACCAAAAAATACGGGCCAGACTTCCGCCACAAACTGGGAAAGGGCTTCCGGTTAAATAGCATTGTATCCAAGAGAATCGGACAGGACTGGAGGAATTTATCAGCTGCCGAGAAGCAGATCTTTAAACAGAAGCAGAAGGAAGAGCAGGAGGCTCATCGCCGCAAATACCCCGATTATCGATATGAACCTCGTAGACCGGGAACCAAGAAGAATGGGAGGCGGAGGAAAAACATTGTAGATCCTCACGTGACCGCTGAAAGCGAGGTGGATGCCACCGCCGTTGATACACCACAGGACGGAGAATGCCACACGGTCAAGTCTCCCGTAGTCGGCGATCATTCTTCGTTGTCTACTTCGGGCCTTAAGCACGAGTCAACCGTTGCTCAGTCTGGTCATCCATGCCACAACACTTCCACCGTTTTCTCTCCTCCCCTCGACACTCCCCCTATCCCCTTCCCAATGCAACCATTTGATTCCGCTCCCGTTCGCGACCATGAATCTCAAGCCCTTCATTCTGAAGGCTCCGGTGACCCTGCGTCTTCGAGTCTTCCTCGTCTATCGATTCCAGACATGGATCATCCCCTGCCGCCTCCCGACGAACTAACTCCAAGTACCTCTTCAACGGTTTCGCCCATCACTCCGTGCGAGGATTTCAATTTTGAGTATGGTCACTGGATGATTCCAGGTCAAGCGGGAGGGTCCAACTACGGTGTTCGCAAAGGCCAGCCCATGGTAAATCGTTACCCTAGTTTTCATTGGCAATGACTCAACCCGTTCTCTCTACAATCTGCATAGGTTCCAAACAGGGGGTACTTCCAACCTCAAGAATACCCAACTGGGTTATGCTTTCCCCAAACAAGGTACAATTATGGATATGCCACCGGTGGCGCTGGGCCGTCGACCATGATGAACCAGATGAACACAGGTGGATATTCTTCCTACGATCCCCCCTTCGATGTAAGCTTTCTGTCGTGGTCTATCTCGATCTACGTTTACTGATTCTGCCTCGAACTTGCAGTCAACTTTCGGCGGTCCATGGAACTTTGACGGCTCCGTTCCTCGAGGGTCCTACGTTAACGTGCGTTCTAACAACGTGAATAACCAATTTCGCCCCGAGCTCGCTGAGGATTGGATGCGTTCTTTCACATCTCAGTATTCGGCGTAGGTGGCGTAGAGTAAGGAGCTGTAACAAACTCGGTCTTTGAGGATTGATATTACGAATTGCACGTTGACTTAATTTCCTCCTGATGACTTCTGCCTGTATACCTATCAACCGTGGCTCATCGTCATTTCTTCCCTTTGCTGCACTATCGTCACATTGTTTTCTGTCGGACTCGTTGTATTTCTGCCTCCTTGCTTTCTGCGCTATACTATCGCGTTTTATATTCAGATATCATACTCTACCGCTATACTTTCCACGTAACGTATTTAGACCCTGGCCCCCCGTACTGATTCCCAGTACGAGGGCACTAACTTGCCATAGCTACCCAATATAATCGTGTCCGATTCGTTGGATCGTCTATCCAAGTTTGACTTTGGAGTTACGAAATGTAGTTGACCAAGCTTAACTTACACCGCTCTGAGCCTGATTTTGCCAATCGCCGTCGAAAGGCGCAGAAGCTCCTGAGTAACTTCGTATGGGAATTTGATTGTTTGGGAAATTGTTCACCTTCGGTCTGCTCAGGCGCATTGTAGAACAACATATTGGGTGACAGATCTATG
This sequence comes from Marasmius fiardii PR-910, assembly GCA_014904975.1. Taxonomy (NCBI): domain Eukaryota; kingdom Fungi; phylum Basidiomycota; class Agaricomycetes; order Agaricales; family Marasmiaceae; genus Marasmius; species Marasmius fiardii. The sequence continues at coordinate 18,953 of MU127916.1, read as the reverse complement.
TAGAAGACTGTTTTTGGAAATGAAAATGAGAAAAAACGATATTTCTATGAGATTACTAGATTCGCAGATAAGCGTACCGAAATGAAGGATGCTTTTCGGGGTGGATGAAAAACACCCCAGAATAGAATTATGTCGTTTCCGCGGGCAACAAACTCGTCAAGCTTGGTTTGTACTGGGGTGTAGACACGAGCAATACATTGTTCCCAAAACGTTCAAGCTTGAGGCGCCCGCGGAACGTACCTTGTTCAGAGATCGAGTGACACGCTCTCTAGCAACGGTTTACAAAGAAAAAAACCACAGATTTACAAAACGCCGGCAAGCGGCACAGTCCGCTAGTGCTGACTGTTGAGCACCACAATGGAACATAGATCCAATTTGACAAAACGGAATTAAATTAATTCTTGTCGAGCAACTGCAGACAATGTTATGTTATTTGCAATAAGGATATAACTCACCACTTAACTACTGCTTATAAATTTCAATCTTGAAACCTAGATCCAGTGCAATGTGCTGTTGATATATGTCAGGGTAGTCTTTCACACTGCAGAGTACACAATTTTAATAACAGGGAGGGGCAGTCTTTCCGCAAATCAAATATGCTACATGGGTTGTTGACTGGTAAAATTGGTTGTTTGAAAGTCATGCCTTCCACTTGCAGTTGTGCCATTGGAAGTGTGGTTTGTTTTCACAGCAGATATTTCAGGACTCTAGCACAGAAGCTAAGGTTTAAATCACTCAATTAAATCACAAAGACATAGCATTACAATGGCAGACAGACTCACCTTAGAATTTACAGCTGGGGGTAGGCCAGAAAGGTTACGTTGTGGTTGAGGGCCAGGGTGGTGTGACCTCCATACATAACCTTAGTACATGCAGCTTATATGACTATTCTTTTCTTTCTTTCCAAACGCTCTGTCTTGTTGGTCCAACTTTACAGGATAAGACTTGTAATCCATCTCGGTTGCGGAATTTCTTGTAATGTAAATGTATGGGCCATTGAAATTTATTTCATGAGGTTGGGGCATTATGAGAAGGAGGGCTGGAGTGGCTAAGCTCAATAGTTAAGCATTACACACTGAGCCCTTGCATAGGAATATGGGAAGTTATGACGCTCTATGCTCTACCCATCAACCCACTGTTCTATTCTCTTCTACATTTTGACCAACCTTTAGCTGTTAATGCTAAGGTAAGTCTCTCTACCATTATAATGTAGTATGTCTTAGCTCACTCAATGAATTTTTCTGTGTGGGATTTGAAGTTCTTAGTCTCTGTGCTAGACCATACTAGACCAATGATAATATGTCAAGTTGCTTTTGTAATATATGCAGTAAGGTGGTGGCCACAACCAGCAACTTTATCAGAAATAGGGAATGATATATACTCCTATGCCACCAGACCTCAAAGACGTATGTTTACACTCCCATTCTGCAGGACACCATCCAGATCTGAGTGCAGGAGAAAGTATACAAAGGAAGAAAGTTGTCCAGTGACATAGTGTAATGGATTCATTTATTTGATTCCCAGCCTTCCATTATTACTGGTACTGAGCAGGCCAAGATCTCAGATGGTTTGTTAGAAGGTTAAGTTTAACAGAGAATTGTATCAGTTATTGATATACATTACCTGGTCAAGTCAGAGCATTTTTTGGCTAGCTGCCCCAAGAGGCTTCGACTTCAAAAAACCGTGAGTAACAATTTTAGTAGAAAAGTGCGTATCTGTCCTGTTTTTCCTTTCGATGAAATATAGTCCACTACTCTAACTCGGGAAATATTCAGCCCCAATGAGACTTGTTCGATTTGGTCCACACTGATTCATCTCAAGAAAAGTATGAAGTGGTATCATCTACACTCACTTCCTCCCTCATTCCAATAAATTAAATCACTTTTTACATGCTTCCGAGCTTCATCATCCAAAATTACTTCTTCACAAGCACAAGATACTAATTTTATTAATGACACTAGTTTCCTGTTGGGATTTCCAATTTGTAGGACCACTGGATACAAGACAGTAGCAGTACTCTACTATATTGACTGAAACTGTCGATATGGTTCATTTTTTAGGGTGGGTGGTGGATGACTAGTTTTCCAGTGGAGATATTGATGACAGAGGTGCAGTTTTGACAAATGGTGACAGTTTGAAAATTTGTAGTAGAATGGACAGATTGATAACCAATATAGCCACAGTTTTCATTTCTTAGCTTGCACCCTCTCTGGTTGAAGGGCCAGTTCTCAAAAGGAAAAATGAAGAGAGAGCTCACATATCAAAAGGAGATTTAGTTCTGCTCATTGTTCAAGCTCAAGGATCAGTCACTAAGTTCATAGGATACAACAATCAACCACAGTTCATCTCACCACTGCAGCTGGAGAACGAGAAGCTGGAGCATCCTGGCTATGGGATAGTAACAGTTTATTATATGTATATCATTCTAGGTTTTGGAAAGGATCAGTGGCAAATTGTAATGGGCATCAGCCATGGAATATGAATTAATGAATTTTGCCCGGGTCATGAAGGTTTCTGGCGCCGAGGACAGCCTATCTACAAGGGCATGGGAGAATGCAACATTTGTTTTTTTCTGAAGCAGGAAGGTCTGGTTTGATTTCGGTGGCAAAAGGGCTGAGAACACCATTTAATTGTCTAGGGAAGAAAGAGGATCTAAGATATTTTTGAGGGAGCAATGTGCAGTTTGTTTTTCAGGGAGGAAGGTGTGGTTTATTTTTGGAGGTGAAGGTGGGATTGGGGAGCAGAGAGAAAGTGTGGTTGATTTTCTGGGATTTGGGAAGGTTCTATTCAGGTAATGTACAATTTAATTTTTTCTAGATTGGGGAGACATGCGAGTCTTTTTTGGTGGAGGAAAGATGTGAGGAGTGAGCACAACAGAAACTGGACAACTCATGATTGTTTCCATCTACCAAAAAGACTGGCACTATTGAATTGTTGATCGAGATATTTGAGATAGATGAGGAGAGCAGATTATAATGTGGCCAGTTTGAACTTTGCTGTTTATTTTTTTTGGTGCATGAGGGACAGTATGCTGAATAACCAATAACCAGTACAACTGTCATTCAACTAGCGATTCCGTTTTAGAGTGTGATTATGGTGAGTATTATATGCTGGCTACATCCTGTTTTGAAACCAAAACACCTCTATCGAGGCCCAAATTCAACCCAATAGAAATAGATACAGTTGTCCCTATCTCTACATGCTCTACCTGAGATAAAGGGTGCTTTGTTGCCCAGGCTATGATCTTGGTCTCTACTATGCCAAAAGGCCATGAATCACTATTTTCTGTACAGATTGGAGCAAAAAATGCTCAAAATTGTGTTTTGGAGGTCTTCAATGCTGACATCTAAGGGCACAGTGGCACTCAATAATTTTGGTCAAAGGCATAGATAAATGACAGGTAGCCCATACATATAAGGCTGTATTAAGTTCCTATATGCATGAGGTTCTCAGCAGGTTCAGGATACCTAGTGAAGATGTGGTTCAGGGCCAGAAGAATGCATTGGATATTTACAACTAAACCACTCATGTGCCTGGGCTCACTGTAGACAGTACAGAAAAAGGAGGTATAAGGTTGCCGGGGTGCTTTAAGAAAGATCCTCATTCTCAATAGAAGAAAGTACATAGGTATTATAAGCAACTCATGTTTGGTAATCCCCTGGCTGTAAGAGTTTGTCATTCTGGATCTTGTTGAATCATGTTCCCCAGTGCCCACTAGAAACATGTGAGCTGAGCAGGGGCTCAGATCTCAGACCACTAATGAGACTGGTACGTCGGATATGAGAAAATAGGCTGAATCGGCAAAGCACTAATGATATCCTCTGAACGGTCCAGAAGAAAAAGAAGAGTGCAAGGGGTGAGGCTTGTCGAAGGTTATGCTCTCAGGGAAAGTATTAGGAGCAGCAAACACAACAGCAATCCAATCAATATGAATACTCACCGGAAGGCTAGTAATCGATGGAAGGGTGGGTAATCAACAGTCTCTCAAATGAAACCAACAAAACAATAGAAACGTCGGAGACGAACCTAAAACAATCAATAACTCGGAACATGCAAGGAACTCGAGCTAACAACTCCTACTACAAACGTAGGAACCAAAAGAGCACGCAAGACTCTTGCACAATCAACAAGCCACTCAAGGACTTAACAAATACTCTGACAACGCTCACAACTAGAACGACGGCGTTGTATCACAAAAGGGACCTTCGACTCTAACAAACCGATGGAACCTCAACAACAATTAAACTCAACTCAAGGCAAACAAATCAATCAATCTTATTTGACTCACGTTCAAGTTCAATCAAGTGTTCACAGCTATTAGACTGGGCAGATCTCTGGTATTCTGGCTTATGCCGAACAACTCTACTTAGACTTTCATCGGGGTAAAATCAACTACTCTACTACCTACAACTAGGAGCCCTTTTATACGGTGCATTCTACTTTAGTATACAAAACAAAGCGGAATAATAATCTATAGTTTTGTGTGCTAATTTCTCCCCAAAAGGGTAGGTCTTCCCTTCGACGAGAGTTTGAACACGAAAGTTGGTGGTATCTTCTTCCGTCGCGGATGTATACAGTCCCAGCACCACAGTAGTGGAACTATCCACAGCGTCAATCGTATTTCCTTCCAAATCTAGACACATCGAGAGATTAATCCCGATTATCTGATTGGCTCAATTGTCGACTGGGCAGGTACTCGCCTCAGTCAGCTTCAAGTTGAGCGAGTATCTTTATCCCACTATCGTTCCGTTCAATTCCCGTAGTTCTGAATTCAGTCATCTCGATTGTAAATTCTCTGACAGTTCAATCAGCCGTCGCATGATTATCTTAATCTCAAGGAAGGTTAGGAATATTATCGTCGGTCCTTGTTGATGCCCACCTTAAGCCCTCTCATTTATATGCTCCATCAAAAGTAGATAGAAGATTAAAATAAAAATAATAAATCCCTGGATTGCCGTCGGGTGTATTAGAGCGAGAGACCTCCACTAATCAATTGTCGAAGGTTTGGAGAATCTTGGAGTTACAATCATAGGCTCCTACAGGTTTTGGAGTTCCTACAATATCTCTCTTCGTCGGATGGATTTCCGTCGACTTCTCTAATAGGGACGTCGAGGCTCTGACTAGCAGTTCGGGCTCACCCTAGTCCTCTAGTTAGCCTAGTATTCGTCGTGTATTCTACTAAATAGTGCCAAAAACGAAGCATATTCAAGGGTTTTCCTTCCGGCATGCATCACCACAAGTCAGGTTTTCAAGAATACTGAGCCCTAGCTGCCTATCAGCCCTCTATGGAGAGGTTTGGCTCGCCAGGGCTCTGACCAAGACTGACTCATAAGTTATCAGATCTGGCCCTCTTCTCTGAATCTAAGCCAAACTAACAGATAACAGCAACAGGGCAGTTCTAAGGGCCAGAATGATTCAGATTTCAGCCTAGTACCAACCATTTTACAGTAAATTACTGGGCTTTCCTGGGAAATTACTGGGTTAAAAAACTACAGGGACTCTGCCGAACGCATGGTGTAGGCCAGAGATGATCATGAAGCTGACATTATTGTCACGTGCATCGCATGTACATAGGTCGCTTCTGGGCGGATGTGTTTTTTGGGAAAATCCGGTTAAAACCCACTACTGTAAACAGTAGCAGAAATAAATTGAAGAGGTTACAGAGCACATATGAATCCAGTGAGTATCTGAACAATTTCAAAGCCCCAACACATGTGTCCAAGAGGTTTGGAAGGTGCAACACATCTGAAGAACAGAGAGGGGTCATCAATGTGCGGGAGGAAATGAATTTACTGACAGTTTTGTATTCATGGCAATGTATAGATACCCTCAAGACATCAGACACCAAACAGATAATTTCAATGCATAAGCAGGATGGAAGCTTTGAACCATAAAAAAGCATTACTTAAGATGGTTACAAGCTGCTGTACCCTGAACAATAATACCCTTCTTTCCCTCAGGTGCTCAGGTGCATCTGGGCTTGGTTGCAACCTAGTAACTTGACACCAGCACCTCAATCACGAGTGATTTTATATTTGCCCTAGGTTGGAATGAGACACTACTAGCTCAGCAATGTAGCAGTATGACTTACTTGGGCCTCCTCAGTAAAAATCCACGTGCTAGTCTCTGTATGGGGAAAGGAAGAAGGTGACTATGGTCTGCGCAAGGAAGGTGAATAAGCAAATGTCTACTCACTTGGCAACTCGGCAAGATTCTGTTCCCAAAGCAAGGGGGACGTTTCGTCAGCCTCCATCAGGGAATTCTCTATTTCCTGCAATCGGCATCCTTCCAAGAGTCTGATTAAATAATGAAAGCTCACCCTGATATCCGGTGTTTGCATACATCATCAATTTTGGATGGAAGTTAGCTTCCACAGTGTTACCAGCACTTTAGGAGCAGATTTATTATAGATTCATACAATTACCAATGCATTCACTCACCCAACGTTGAACAAGAATGTGGGTGCAACATCAATGAAGCCATGTCTATCTGAAGTCACAGTGCCTATAGAAGACAACGCAACGAATTTAAGAACCCTCCGCAATAACGGAGCAACTGAAGACTCGACTCACCAACTGCAATATTCTGGAACATTTCAGTCTTATTCATAGCCTTAATAAGGTTTCCACTAATCTTGCTGGGCTTGGACCAGTCACGCGGGTTATCAGTCAAAGTGGTCATTTCGCCGAGCTGTTCAAAAACGTCTGTCAGACTTGGAATAAATATTGGAAAAAATTCACAGCGGACCTTGACCTCCACGGGGAGTTGCGGGTCGATAATATTACCACTGTCCTATTGTTTCTGTGAGTAGATGCAAAAAAAAAACAGAAACAGAACATTCAGCTTACAACTTCAGCAACACTGAATCCAAGCCTAGCTGAATAGTTAACGTCAAAGGTCCCAGTGTTACCATTGCCTTTGTAGAGGTGAGCTACTTTCCTAAAGATAAAATTTGTAACACTTCTTTCGTGGGCAGAAAGTATAAGGAAAACGAACCAAGCAACACGGCTTTGCTCATGGGTCATGGTCTCGTCAGTAGGTGGCTCGAATGTCATGACGAGGTCCACATCCTTTTTGAGTGAACTAGGGTTGTATTTGAATTTGAGAGTGCGGTCCATTGTTGTCAAGAGTTAGAGCTTCGCTGTAATGGCTTGCAGAGAGGTTGTGTCTTGACAAGAGTGGGGAATGAGAAACAATCCTTATATATGACTGAGGACGGCTGATATGTTGAGTGTGACAATCCAAGGTCACAATTGAACTTTCGGTCGCAGCATGGTGACAAACGCTGAGTACGTTAAAGGGAGACAGATTTCATTTTGGGACTCCACTTCCTTTAGTGTGCAATCCGGGGACTGTTAGGTCCCGAAATCGTTCTGTCAGACGCAGGCGTTGAAGATGAGCCACACGAATGATGTTATGTATAAGTTGAAATTGATTTTGGACACCGGTCAGTGCTAGTGTCCCGACAGGTGACAACCGTTATCTTCTTGTTCTTGTGCACATGGAACTTGAGAAATTGAAATCCGGGGATCGTTACGTCCCGTAAATGGATATGTCAAACGGAAGCGATATTTTACAATTGAGCGGGTCCTGCTTCTCTCTACCCGGCCTATTTGTCATCACCGGACTCAGCAGTCCCCGGAATCAAATGTTCAACTATCAAGATTGGCGTGGGTGGTTACAGCGCTGCCGATGGATGCCGTGTCTTTCGATCGATTATCGAAGCCACGTACGGGTCAGGATTATGGAGTATTTGAGGGACGGTCAATTAGAAGCTCGCTCGAAACGCCGACAGATAAAATTATCCGGCACGTTTACCATAGCCTACTCCCCGCATTTAAATATATATCCTCATCAGGAGCTAGGACTCCGGGCTTTTTCGAGTTGCGGTAAGGAAAAGGAGAATCGTTTGGGTCTCTTGGCTAGGCCCACCACCACATTCTATCCTTCAATCGATATCCAGCTTGAACGTATCAAGACTACAACAAGCTTTGGGACTCCATTAACCTTAGACTGAAAAAAAACAACTGAAATGTCATTTTCACTTAGATCCTGTGCCTCACCATAAGTAGTAAATTTAAATTCTGGAAGCCCAGACCGTGGACCACAACCTGAAGCTGTCTTCATTTTTCTTTCATCTTATACCGTTTCATCCATGCCGTTCTCGCTTACCGTAATTTTCCCAATTTCCGAGCCAAGATACTCATGCAGAAAGTCGGTATACGGAGGTTATAGTTCTACCGAGTCTCAGCGAAAACCACGAGCCTATCAACCAGTGTCGATGTCGTTCGATGTCGAAATTTAGCTACAAGTTAAGTTTCCGGTATTATTGAGTGCACAAAAAGCTTTTGTATGTCGTGCGACGTCTTAGATATTCACTGTCCTCCGAAGATCGAGTACTAAATAAGGAAAGATGGATCACAATCATGGACCCTATTCAGGGAGATTTGCCGCGAACATCGAGACATTTGGTACCATCGAAGGTCTTAATCTGACCGGCAGAACCGGGACCTGGTACGACCCAATCAAGGTTTCCGTTGGCCAGGTAGTATAGTAAGGTTTTACTTCAGTTTTTGGGCATGGGACGTTGGAAAATTGCTCATTTGACGCAAACAATGTCCTGGATGTACGGATGTTGAATCCCAAAAAAATGACGCTGAATCTCCACACCGGCTAACGGAACCTCAAAGGGCTCCACCCAAGCTTGGTGCAAAGGACGTGCCATTATTGACTTCAGTACTTTCCCGCCAGAATTTGAGCACCTCTTTATACTCCAAATATCTTTCTTGACGACCTGCTGCTTTGAGAAAACTGCGAAATGGTCCGAAGAAATTTCCCTAGATCTTAATTCCTTTGTATTAACGGAGCCTCAACGACAACTTTCCTTTGCTTACTTGGAACATGGGTCAAGTTTCCGTCGCCGGACCGTATATCTGTACAGGAAGTCTATCACTGCATTCCACGACTCGCCCAGCGCCTGCAGTCAGCATACTGGAAATCTTTTCGATTCGTGCGCGAACACGGACAATTAGGTTGTGCAATGGGATAGATCGGTTTTGCGAAGAAGGAATGTTCGATGACTGTGACTGGGGGGTTAACGTTATGAGAATGAGGCATATTACATTTAGAGTCGGTTCACGTTAACGTCAGGTTAATATTTGGCGCTGGAGGGCTTTCAAGTACAGGGCGACAAAAAGGAGTCAGGGAGACTGGTAGGCTACCAGGTATGTTCTCAAAGATGTTTGCACAATTCGGACGTGGCTCATAGTCCCGGTCCAGGGGGTTTCGCAAAACCAGTAGTTGGATCGTGAAGTCGTTGAAATATCATTAGCACAGCTTTCACCAATTCTGTAGCTTCCTTCACAACATGCAATAATGAACTGAGAATTCCGACGTGTAAACCTATTGCGGAGAACAACCAAACACAACAAATACTCTGCTCGAGGCAATAATACGCCGCCGGACCTCAAAAAGAATATCCTCCTGCGTGTTGTTGCTGGGATTTGTGGCGACTTACTACCCTCTCACTATCATCTCATTCATCACGAGTAACCGTATAGTGACCCTGGGTTTGATCAGACAGTACTAACTTAGCAGGTGGCAGGATAACCTACTTTGGACTTCTCAGCGAAAATCCACATGCTGGTTTCTATGCATCAAAAGGGAAGTTATTGTGGGTAGGAAAGGCGACCGAAAAGTGTACTCACTCGGCAACTCGGAAAGATTGGCTTCCCAAATTGTGGGAAATTTTCTGTCAGCTGAAATCAGGGCATTCTCTATTTCTAAAATTTGGATCTTTCCAGGCATCCGGTGAAAAGATTGAAGCTCACCCTGATATCCGGTATTTGCATACATGATCAACTTTGGATGGAAGTTCGCTTTCACAGTGTTACCAGCGCTTTTTGAGCAGTATTATTATAGATCCCACATAGCTCGATATACATGACTCACTGCACCTTGAACAAAAATGTCGGTTTCAGGTGAATGAAACCATGTCTCTCATTGGTCACGGTGCCTAAGGAGGATAGTCACATGATTCAAATGATCCTCGCGACCACAGAGTAATTCAGCACTCACCAAATGCAATATCCTGAACGCTATGAGTCTGATTGACGGCCTGTAAGAGATTTCCGCCGTTTTCACTGGGTTCAGACCATCCATAGGATGGGTCATCAGTGAGAATGGTGATTTCACCAGGCTGTTGAAAGCATTAGTCATTCTCAGTGAGTATGGAGGAAAATTCAGGACAAGCCTTCATTTCTACGGGGAGTTGCGGGTAGATAATTTTATCTTTGTCCTATTATCCCCACTGGTAAGCAGCTGTAACAAAACAGAGTGTACGCGTACATGTTGTGCAACACTGAAGCCAAGCCTAGCGGAATAGCGAATTTCGAAAGTGCCAGTGGTATTGTGGCCTTTGGAGAGGTGAGCTACTTTCCTAAAATAGAATATGTAACACTTCCTTTGAGGGCAGAATACAAGGAATACGAACCAAGCAACACGGCTTTGCTCATGGGTCATGGTCTCCTCAGTAGGTGGTTGGAATGTGAACAAAAGGTCCACATCCTTTCTGAGTTCACTAGGATTGTAGTAGAAGATCAAAAGGCGATCCATTGTTGTTAAGATCTAGAGCTTTGCTGTAATGGCTGCAGGGGTTGTGACTTGGAGTGAAAAAAGGGAACAATCCCTTTATATGACTGAGGCTAACTGATATTTTGGGGCTTAACAAACAAGCATACAATTGCGATTGCGATTGCCGCACGGCGACAGTGAAAACGTCAAATGGAGCAGATTTCTTCGACAATTCACACCGTAGTCACCCAGGAATTTGATGACCCCGTAATCCCAATTTTGAATGAAGGAGATGTTTACCGCCCGAGCGTCACGGCGAGCACAATCATGTTCTGATGAGCCCATTCCAATTGTCACCATCAACTACCCGGAGAAATTGTACAACCCATGTTATAACGTATTCTCCCGGCCTTGAATACATTTCCGAAAAGTATGCGAACACGAACTGTGTTCAGTCTATATCGGATACTGAATCTCAAAATCACGATAGGGATCTAGAAGCAAATGAAAGTATGGAGCATCAGTTAACGTTGAAAACACAGTTGATCGACGTCTCCTTCCAGAAGTGGTGCTAAGGATCCGAGGATCTGAGACTTTACATAATGATAGTCGGATAAGTGTATCTTAGAGGAAGAACGCAGATAAAGTAATTTCAGGTGTTATGCCGAGAGCCGGAAAGAGTAATTTAGAAAAAAAAACTGTGGGTACATAGTCATTGTGGAGAAGCATGATAAAAATTGCGCAGCGTGTTGATCTAACCGCTGGATGACACAAAAAACCATGTATTCGATGCATTATGACGACATTCGTCCTTAGTTCAAGAGACGTAAGTAGACAAATAATATCGGTGTGCTCTGAATACAGATATTGCCAAGACTCAATCATATCTTGGAAGGTTTAAGACCAGACAGACACCCTTGGTAGCTATAATGTTCTCAGGGAGGCTTTGGTTTTCTAAGGTCTCCTCCTTCCCAAAGATTCTCCATGTCAAACTCCATATTGCGGATTACGCAGATTGCAATGGAACCTCGACGAAATTCGGTTCCACGCATCCTGGCCACACGTTAAAATCAATGAGCGACCGTCGAATGGGCTCATCCTTGCCGACAGGCGAAGCTTCAGAACGGTGTGGGGATAGACAGAACTTTGAATAATAGCCTTAATTTAGACTCCGGGGTTTGTTAAGTCCCATAAAGGATTCTGAGGGTTGGCGACGCCAACAGAAATAAATTGAAGGTACGAGCGGCGAATGACACTTCTGCTTAGGGTTCCCTATCTGCAGCATCCACGAATACTTTTCGCTCGTTTTCGGTAACACAGTTCAATGGGCAAGCGCAAGCGAGGTATCTTGCGGGGGATAACGTTGTACTTTTGAGGAGGCCGATGGAATCTGGAATAATCTTGTAGGCTGGGACTCCGGGGTTCTTGATATCCGGAACGGTGCTGACAGCATGGGATTAGACGTAATGGAACGAGGGATTGCTACGTATCGACCTGAAATCACGTACAGGGCGTCCAGTAGGTCCGCAGATTTTTGAGATATCCCGTCAATTGGGAAACCGGAGCTTGTTAAGTGGCGGAGTGGCGGAGTTGGAATGCTTTCCCTCTAAATGACGATGAAAATGCTTTCGATACTCTGATTTCTCGCTGCTCGCCCCAGGCTCATTTTGAACTGGTCTCCGTGGCAGTCAAGTCCACTCTAGCTGAGAAGACTGAACCGTCGCAAGTTTGACTAGTGATGGCTGGAGAACAGTGATGAAGTTGAGAGATGATCTGACTGACGGACGGAGAGGGACTCGGGCTGGAAGGAAAAATATAAGGAACCTCAGTGAATGGTAAAGCACTGAGGTATTGAGTCTATATACCTGGAAGGAAAAATATAAGGACTACTTGAACATCAGTAAGAGGTAAATAGACGAGTAAACGAATAGGACTTACACCTCAGTGAATGGTAAAGCACTGAGGTGTAATCTGAGACGAAAAAAAAGATGAGTCAATGGGTGGCACGTGAGTACACCCACAGTTGTGGCTACGAGATCGAACTACAACAAGTGAGAGGGTGAAAACCAAAGTGAGTGTCAATGAATTGTCAATAGAATGATGGGGAATCCAAGTCTACTACTGGTACAAAACTCCTAGTAGTAACTATATACCTAAGTGAAAGAGATCATATCAAGGACAGAAAGGGATGATCAAGTGTCAGAAAGGGAATGATCAAGTGTCGGAAAGGGAATGATCAACTCTCTAGGTCACATAGGCAAGCCGATGGACTCTATCACAGTGGCGTGATACGCGTATGGAACTCGGCACGTCGCCACATCTCCACAATGTCAAATGATGATAACATGACCTTGTCATCACGAAAGTGAAGTGTCAGAAGGAAATCTGTCTCCATTTGACGTTTTCAACCTGTCCTGCTTTAATTGCCTCGTGCCGTAGCCCCAATAATGTGACCAGTGTGTTAAACGTCAAAAAATCGAAATTCGCTAGCCTGAACCATTTAAAAAGATTCTTTCCACATTTCTCACCCTCTCGCTCCAAATCTTGGCAACAATGGACCGTACTCTCAAGTTCTATTACAACCCTAGTCTACTCAAGAAGGATGTGAACCTCGTCTTTACGTTCCAACCACCCACTCAAGAACCTCTCACCGACGATCAGAATTGCGCCGCTTGGTACGTTGTCCTCGTGTTCACTTCCACAAGCTTTAATATTTTGTGTCCAGGAAAATAGCCCAGCTCACCAAAAATCCCGGCACTACGGCCTCTTTTGATGTTCATTACTCCGGTAGGCTGGGCTTCAGTGTTGCCGAAATTGTGGGCCGTACGTTTTATTCTGTTACATCTACTCACAGGGATAATAGGAAATAGGTAACATTATTCAGCCGGAGATCCCTGTGGAAGTTAAGGTTTGCTCTGGATTTGCTTCCGTACTCGGTCTGATAAATGACAGGCGGGCCAAATTACCACTTTTACTGATAATCCACGTGGTTGGTCTTCACCCACTGAAAGGGGTGGACCCCTCCTTAGGGCCACTAATAACACCGACATGTATCAGGATATTGCAGTTGGTAGGTATTGATTTCCTCTGTGGTATTTCCAGCATTGGATTGTCCTCCCTAGGCACTGTGACTGAAGACAAACATGGGTTCATTGATCTGATACCCACATTCTTATTTAAGGCTGGGTGAGTGGATGCATTTCTGACTGTACTGAATCTATAGTAAAATTATTCAAACAGGGCTGGTAGAACTGTTGAAGCTGACTTCCGTCCAAAGTTGATGATGTATGTGAACCATGGATATCGGGGTGAGTTTCAATCCCTCTACTGGGCTCTTGGAGTGATTCAGATTTTGGAAACTAGAAAATGCCCTGTTAAGAGCTGAAGATGCGGCACCCCCAATTTGGGATGCCAACCTTGCTGAATTGGGAAGTGAGTGGAAGTTTGACTGCTGGTGACTTTTCCATCCACATGATCATAACCATCCCCTTTTGCACATAGAACATAGTACATGGGTTTTTGCTGAGGATGACCAAGTAAGTTATACTGCTACTTGCTGGGGTATTAGTGTCTCACTTGGGATAGGGCGGCTATAAGGTCACCCCGCGCTAGAAACTGCAAAACAGCTGGTACAATTGTAGTATGAACTGATGTCCTGCATTGTTATGAAGTATATTGTTCGGCACAAGCAGTTTTCATTGCATCTCAGATGACACATAGCTAATGCCAATGCTTGAACCAACTACATTTATGTTAGCCCTGTTGTTTGAGTTTTCAAGCACACCATTACACCCTCATATATCAGAGCTGTGAAACGTTCACAATAATGAACAGAAACACATGAGTCCAGTCCCCTGAAGGTGTCCCAGTATGGCAAGACCAAAATTTTTGTTGACCTTTTTTATATGAGTGACCGGAGTTGTAGCATGTAACCCGGAAGGGAGTCTGGCTGGAATCTCTAACTATGCTTTCAAAGTGGAGACACATCACCAATGGCACAAATCCTTGAAGACCATGCCATTTGTAACAGTATTTGAATTAGCAAGACTTGTTGAAGGGAGAAAATACCTCTCATCAGATCTGAGGTTTAAAACTGTGCTCAGCTCAGAGACTTGTGGAATGTAAATCCATGATTATGATATAGTAGGGATAGATATTAGACAAGGGGGAATACCATTTATCAGCCACATTGATGATTCAGGCCTGATCAGGTCTGTAGAAAGTCTATGGGACAAGGACCCCCACAGAGTCTAATGAGGCATAACCATTGAAATCTTGTATTATGTAAATAAGTAGGTAGAAATGTAGTACAAAGCCTTAAGACACCCTCTTAGAAACTAGTAAACATCTAGCTGAGGATTGAATTTATATTGATTACACTACTTTATTTGTGGGGTTTGGACTTAGCTGTCTCTGAACAAGCTTTCAAGTCTCCAGTAGCAAAAAGACCCATAGATTATGCTATAATGAGCATAATCAATTATAAACAATGATACTTATCAGGTTTATAGCCCAATAAATGAACCTGGTACATGTATAATGGACAACAATTAGCCCATAATGATTACCGTGATTTCAATTGGCATTTATAGTGACTTACAGTCTCTATGCTCACAGTCTACTAGTAAAAGATTTTACCTGGTTAGATCAATACTTACCAATATATGATTATCTGAGTTCTATCTTTTGGAGGGTTTCACCCAGGGAGAATTGAGTGTATAGACCTCAGCAGATTTGAAAAAGCATATTCTGCAAGTGCCTTGACCAATTGAACAATCATACTGTTACCAGTTTTACATAACTAGCTCTACTTATACCCTAGTTTCTTTTTGAGTTGCAATAGGCAGTGAGTTGCATTGGGAGTACTTTGTGCACTCTTTCCCATATTATTGTTTCAACATTGTCTGTAATAAGCTACTGCTATACTCAAAGTAAATCTTTGGCCCTTTAAATTACCCAGATTATAATGGAGTGCAAGGCTCTGTAAGAATTATGGCTGATTATATTCATAGGTAACAGTTCATTCCAAATTATGATTGACCATAATAATCACATTATTATCAGCATAAGGTCTAAATCAAGTTGGAGTCAAAGGGTTTCTTAGATTGAATGCCTGCAGGAGAGTTTGCTTAGAAACGCAGTTGAACACACTTGGAGGTTGGGTTTAGTGGGGTTTGGTTTGTGGTTGTAGACTGATTGTAGTTTCATGGAGGCTTGAGTCAAGAAGCTGTGTGCTTATGTGAGATGTGTTGAGATTCGGGCTGTGGAAGCAGCAAGCCTGTGTGAGTATCTTCACCAGTATTCCAGAACTTTCTGTAGTGACTCAAGCTCAGAGCTTTTACTCAGTGTTGAAATCGGGCACGGTGCAGCTCACCTGTGCGAGTCCTTTCAAGAGGATTCTACAGTATTCCGTATGACTCAGAGTACATACTCTTTTGCCAAGGTTATTACTAATTTACTCCACTTTATTACTGATACTCGTAGATACATGTAGAACATTCTAGATGCTTAAGTAGGTATAAAAGCTAAATAAAAGTGCCTGCTTGAGGCATTGGTTTGCCTCTAGCTAAAGCCAATTAACAACTCAGTTAGCAAGACAAACCTCAAATTCTAACACTCAGCATTCTCGTAGAACATTCTAGATACATTGTAGAGTATATAAAGATGTAGGTAGGTACTGGACTTCCTCATCGGTTTGCCCTAATTCAAGCCAATCTTACCATTCAGTGAAATTGCAAACCTACTTTAATTCTCAACATCTAATCACTCACACCCGGAAATCCAACAAGGTGGTTGAGAAGAATTCCAATGAGTGATCTTATATCTGCTCTACGGTAAAATGAGACACTACTAGCTCAGCCTTGATGATCTATCGAGGTTCATGCAGCCATATTTACACTTCCATTTCCACTTTCCACTGCATTTAGAGCGAGAGCTCCTCAAAGAAATTAACATCACCCCATGATGCGAAATGTGAAGTAACGTTTAGGAAAGCACCACAACGACACCGGCTTCCGCTTCCTCAAGGTTGAATTGTTAAAACATAGACAGGAAAAGAAAGGGTTCATGAGTGATGTAGATCAGAAGCAAAATCGCATAACTGTCGAAGTACCCTTATTTTGTAATCCGGGGACTGTTGAGTCCCATAATGGTCCTGTCGGACAGAGGCGTTGGAAATCGACCACACGGGTGATATCATAAGTCGAAACTGATTTTAGCCAAGGAAGCCAAACGGTTCTTCTCTTCCTTACCGCAACTCGAAAAAGCCCGGAGTCCTAGCTCCTGATGAGGATATATATTTAAATGCGGGGAGTAGGCTATGGTAAACGTGCCGGATAATTTTATCTGTCGGCGTTTCGAGCGAGCTTCTAATTGACCGTCCCTCAAATACTCCATAATCCTGACCCGTACGTGGCTTCGATAATCGATCGAAAGACACGGCATCCATCGGCAGCGCTGTAACCACCCACGCCAATCTTGATAGTTGAACATTTGATTCCGGGGACTGCTGAGTCCGGTGATGACAAATAGGCCGGGTAGAGAGAAGCAGGACCCGCTCAATTGTAAAATATCGCTTCCGTTTGACATATCCATTTACGGGACGTAACGATCCCCGGATTTCAATTTCTCAAGTTCCATGTGCACAAGAACAAGAAGATAACGGTTGTCACCTGTCGGGACACTAGCACTGACCGGTGTCCAAAATCAATTTCAACTTATACATAACATCATTCGTGTGGCTCATCTTCAACGCCTGCGTCTGACAGAACGATTTCGGGACCTAACAGTCCCCGGATTGCACACTAAAGGAAGTGGAGTCCCAAAATGAAATCTGTCTCCCTTTAACGTACTCAGCGTTTGTCACCATGCTGCGACCGAAAGTTCAATTGTGACCTTGGATTGTCACACTCAACATATCAGCCGTCCTCAGTCATATATAAGGATTGTTTCTCATTCCCCACTCTTGTCAAGACACAACCTCTCTGCAAGCCATTACAGCGAAGCTCTAACTCTTGACAACAATGGACCGCACTCTCAAATTCAAATACAACCCTGGTTCACTCAAAAAGGATGTGGACCTCGTCATGACATTCGAGCCACCTACTGACGAGACCATGACCCATGAGCAAAGCCGTGTCGCTTGGTTCGTTTTCCTTATACTTTCTGCCCACAAAGGACTGAAGTGTTACAAATTTTATTTTTAGGAAAGTAGCTCACCTCTACAAAGGCAATGGTAACACTGGGACCTTTGACGTTAACTATTCAGCTAGGCTTGGATTCAGTGTTGCTGAAGTTGTAAGCTGAATGTTCTGTTTCTGTTTTTTTTTGCATCTACTCACAGAAACAATAGGACAGTGGTAATATTATCGACCCGCAACTCCCCGTAGAAGTCAAGGTCCGCTGTGAATTTTTTCCAATATTTATTCCAAGTCTGACAGACGTTTTTGAACAGCTCGGTGAAATGACCACTTTGACTGATAACCCGCGTGACTGGTCCAAGCCCAGCAAGATCAGTGGAACCCTTATCAAGGCTACGAATAAGACTGAAATGTTCCAGGATATTGTAGTTGGTGAGTCGAGTCTTCAGTTGCTCCGTTATTGCGGAGGGTTCTTAAATTCGTTGCGTTGTCTTCTATAGGCACTGTGACTTCGGATAGACATGGCTTCATTGATGTTGCACCCACATTCTTGTTCAAAGTTGGGTGAGTGAATGCATTGATAATTGTATGAATCTATAATAAATCTGCTCCTAAAGTGCTGGTAACACTGTGGAAGCTAACTTCCATCCAAAATTGATGATGTATGCAAACGCTGGATATCAGGGTGAGCTTTCAATATTTAATCAGACTCTTGGAAGGATGCCGATTGCAGGAAATAGAGAATGCCCTGATGGAGGCTGACGAAACGTCCCCCTTGCTTTGGGAACAGAATCTTGCCGAGTTGCCAAGTGAGTAGACATTTGCTTATTCACCTTCCTTATAGTCACCTTCTTCCTTTCCTCATACAGAGACTAGCACGTGGATTTTTACTGAGGAGGCCCAAGTAAGTCATACTGCTACATTGCTGAGCTAGTAGTGTCTCATTCCAACCTAGGGCAAATATAAAATCACTCGTGATTGAGGTGCTGGTGTCAAGTTACTAGGTTGCAACCAAGCCCAGTAATGATACACCTGAGCACCTGAGGGAAAGGAGGGTATTATTGTTCAGGGTACAGCAGCTTGTAACCATCTTAAGTAATGCTTTTTTATGGTTCAAAGCTTCTATCCTGCTGTCACGAAGTGTGTATTATTTTCTTTCCTTTCACTACGATACACAACACCATCCCCGTTTCATCTCTTGATTCTATCTTTACTCCACAGCTTTCCGTTACTTTCCGTGAC
>MU127915.1:42980-92141 GCA_014904975.1 Marasmius fiardii PR-910 | reverse complement strand
ACATGTTTTGGACTATCCCATAGCTCTTAGTCTGAAGAGTAATCATCTTATATACCCACGAACTATGATAGCATTTGAAGCCTATCAGTAGTCTGTTGATATTAGACGCTTCATATAACAGTGTACTGCTTTAACTGGCTGCTCGGGGCTCACACCAGTTCTTATATAGCCATGTTATCTTTGTCCTATGTTCAGGATGTGGCAAATTCGGTTTATATTGGGTACTTAGCGTTACTGTCATTACACCAGTTCAGATTTCGTAGTCGAACATGTACTCGTATTAATCGTACAATCTAAATCCGAAGACATGGGTAGCACATCAGCATTTATGTCTACCCTCATTGAAAATCCTTCAACAATTCGGCTTTATCATCTTCCAAGAGTCCTGTAGAATCCTTTGGACTGTAAATTTCTTATCTTTGTTGCCTTTCTGCGGGCAATTTCTTCCAATATGTCCTTTCTCTCCACAGTCAAAACAACGGCCTTCGCGTTTGTACTGATCAATATCCATGGGCACCCCTGAGCCCAAATATAAGGTTCCAGTCCCATCTTTCTTAGATGGTGTTCCTGTCGAGGAATCAGATCCTTTGGACTCCAAATTCCTGTAATCATTCCTTCTGTCTGGGGTTCTCCCTGAAACGAGTCGTTTAGTTTCTTGTCGTCTTTGCCACAGCTGATCATGACGGATGATCGCTGTTTTCCATTCCTGGTAAGTCGTTGGTAGGGTTTCTCGGTTGTACACTTTGTTGATCAAGTGTTTGTTGACGTTGATTTCCAACAATTGAATGGTGTGGCTGTCGGCTTCGGCATATCTGGCTTGGTTCATGAGAACTTCAAAGTTCCGGAAAAAGATTTCTGCCGAGTTCTTCTCCTGTTTGTAGTGTTCAATTCGAATTTGAGCCTGACACTCAAGGTTTGAATCCACAAACCGAGCTTTGAGCTTCGTGACGAATTGTGCATAGGTGTCTTGCCATTCACCGTTGGCTTCATCGAATCGAGTGTCAACATAGTTCTCCACCCACGGATCGGCTTTTGGACCTCAGATAAAGGAGAGCATGAGATCAATCTTTCGACCATCCGAGGAGTTCTCATTTTTTGGATCTCGTTGGTAAAGCTGTAGGGTGCACCACCAGTCTTTGAATTTGGTGGGATCCCCATCATAGGTGTCAGGTTTATTAAATGTTCCTCCCTTGGCTTCTTTGGCAGTCAGGGTGGTCTGACCAGTGTGGGCCATGTTTCTGAGTGTGGGAGAGATTTCAGAGTCTGATTCGGAAATGGAAATAGGGCTGGTAGGGGTAAATGGGGATGGGGGTCGGCTGTTTGCTCGAAAGAGCTCGTCGAGTCCTTCTAAATTCTCCGTAACGGCAGTTCAGTGGTTTCGAAAGCTTCCGCCTAGTTCAAAGTGCAGCCTTAAGCCTGACCTCCATATCACTGCACTCTTTTCTAGGTTTCCACAGTGCTTGATGGACTGCTTCTCTGTTCCTACCCGGAGACCTGCAACTATTCTCCCAAGTAGCCCACTTGACAGAGGAAAAGAATAGTAGTCTATGAGTATTTAAAATTGTATAGAATAGAAATATAAGTAATCTCGGGTCCGAACGGTAGTCCGAGATGCGTACAGTCCGTAAGGGAGCTGTCGGTCTTTCCAACTGGCGTTCACAAGTGTGGAGCCTGGTCAGAGCCTCAACGAAAAAAGGATAACTAGGTTTGCAAAGTCAAGACCTTCCACAGGTCCAGACCAAAGGTTTACAAAAGGTAACTGAGTTGTCGGAAGAGGAGTTTAGGAGGTTGATGTCGGATAAGTACTGCCGCCAAGTCGGATGGTACTCTCGACTTTTTGTCAGCGTTTGGCCTATTGGAGATAGTGAGAGGCGGCGAGTATGATGACGGATGAAGAATAGACGCAAGTGCCGGTCTCGCAAGAGACCTAAAGCAGTTGGTCAGAGGGGAATTCGAACGGTAGTGAGAATAAGTCAAGATATTGATAAAGTCGAGAGTACATTACATGGTTGTATCTACCTAGTACTTATACCTAGAAATATACTCCTAAGTTGTAAATAGGATCGTATTACGGGTTAATCAGGGTATTGTCTAAGTATGTTTAAGGAGTGCGTAGGTTTAAGGAGTGCAGAGGTCTGATATGTAGATGATTCATGACAATTCCATCGTGAACACCAAATTCGAGATTTTCCAGACCCGTCAAAAGGGTCAACACGATGGTAAACTCGACTGCAGGCATTTCGACTCGCTGGATGGTGAGTGATTTTAGCAATGTAGGTGAAGATGTCGATCGTTCATCGGGCCCAGGTGCCGTGAAGAAATTCACAAAGGGCGTCCGGTCGGGTCCCGATGAAAAGATGTCGAGAATCTTCAGCAAGGGGGTCTTCAAACATGAGAGAACCACTTCGATTACGGATGCCCTCTCGGTGTGGTACAAGTCCAGCTCTATCGGCTCTAGAAGTTTCACGAATTTGTTTCTAAAAGCAGCAGTTTCATTTTGCAATCTCAGGAAGAAAGATATGGCCCTCGAGTTGAATGACAACTGACAGGTCTGAAGGTTATACCCAAGCAGTGATAAAGCGAGCTCGCACAATGGGATGGGATATAAATCCGGTTGGTTGTAACGAAAATGATGGAGTTGAACTCGGGTGAATTTGAGGGCAAAATTCCAGTCGTGACCGAAAACATCACCTGATGTCACTAATGTTCGTAATCGTGGTGAAAACTCCAGGCAGTCAAGTGCATTCAAGGGCCCTTTGATACAGCGAAAATTTAGGGATTCTAGTAAAGGAAGACGGTGTCGTATGACGGGAATGAATGGTGCATCCTTGTGTGACGTTCGCGGCTACGCTCGTCACAAGTAGAGCGACTCGGAACTGACAGGGATAAGCAGTCGATTCAAAGTCCACTGCGGGACACTAACTATACCCTAGTCCTATTTATACGTTTCTAAGAATACGAACGTGCTCTCTACACGTCGTTCAGGGATGCGAATAGTGTGTCGCTCCCTACCTTCACTGTTTTTCAGTACTGGAGAATTTTTTGAATGGTTCGAAAATCCAGTTTTAGAGGTGGAAGTAGCTTTTTAGTCATTTTGGTGAGTACTCCCGCCCTCCTGTACGCGTTTAGGGTCGCTGACGCGTACAAATCCTTTCGTGCGTTTAGAAAACTCGGTCGACGTTTCCGGCCTTCCAGTTTTGGCTGAAAGGCGCGCAGAAAAGCGAACCGCGTTCGCCTCGAGCCCAGTACACAACGCCATCGAAATGCCGTGACTCTCAAGGTGAGTGTTCTCAACATTATCGTCATGGTAGGTGTATTCAGAACGAGCGCGGACAGTTCCCGGTGCGTCGTTCATGTCTATTCGAGACAAAGCATCCAAAAAATTGGATTTCGAAATCGAACTCGGACATCTTCTCGAACCATCGAGCTTGACGTCCTGTAAGCTGTTTTTGTTTCATTAAATGAATTAAACCCTTATGATCCGTCACCCAGGTGAATTTAACACCCTGAAGAATATCTTGGTAACGCAACATAGTTTCGAGCCCGGCCAACATCCCCAACTCGTGAACAGCGTAGTTCTGTTGAGTGGAGTTCAACTTCGTTGAATAAAAGGCGAAAACCTGAGCCGTTTTCCAGTCAGGGCCTTGGGATACAACACCAGCAACGCTCGCCGAGCTTGTATCTGCTACCAACCATATAGGTTGGTGTCCAGGTGAGTAATCTAACGGAACCCGTGAATGATTGCGGTGTTTTCAACGATATTTTTTATTTCATCAAAAGCCCGTTGTTCTGTGAATGTCCAACGAAAGGAAGTGGCATTCGCAGTAAGTGAATGGAGTACACCCATTGGTGCTCGGATACGAGGTAAGTCGTCGGCTAGGAAACCGACTGCACCAAGGAAACCTGAAACTAACTCCTTCGTTGTAGGAACTTTCCAGTTGGATATAGCGTCGACCTTAGCGGGATCCATCCGGATTCCTTTATCGTCAATCACTCGCCCGAGCAAGGTAGGTTCCCTCGGAAGAAAGTTCAACTTCTTTTCGTTCAGATACTGTCCCGGAGTGTATGGTAGCGACGGTAACGGGTAACACTTGTCATTTTCGTTGCTTAATTCTATCCTTGTAACACGTAACGGTTGGGCTGTTGCAAGTAGGTCATATATTTTGTAGGGGCGATTCTTTTGGTCCTGTGACAAAAAGGAAGAATTTGACACAATATGTACAATCTCTACAGTTCCTTGGTGTAAAAACTATAAGCTTTCCTTGATTTACCAGCCTACTGAGTCCAAAATTCCTTCCGAGTTGCCTAATTCAAGGGATGTAACGTGTAACGCCGACGCTGTCGCAGGGGATTGATATATAACGCACAACAGGTCTATCGCTACCATACACTCCGGGACAGTAAAAACTCACGAGTTTGTGATTGTTTCATAAGGGCGCCTGGTTTTCGGTGCCTGATTTATGACATCACATCCGTTTCGCCCAACGCACGAGCTAGTCCAAAAGAGCTGGCAGAACTCTGTAAGTCCTTCGCGTGCAGCGAGACGTCGATGAAAACTCCATGGTCATCAGCCACAATGAAATTTCAGTGCCAGTCTTACGGGTGAAGTTCAGCTGAGGCAGCGTCAAGTTCATTTGGCGGTTGTTCTAAGAAAGAGTGAGACCTACGAGTCATGCATTGACGATCGAGGACAACGAAGGTATCTTTTTTTTTTTTTTTTTGCTACTAGCGAGTAGGCTGAAGCTCTGAATTCCATACTGGAAATGGGACTAGTGGTTTGTTTCTATTGTTTTGCCTTGGCCCATTCATCTGGATCGTCAGTTTTCGAGTCAAAGGGCCACCACCGCCAATTAGTATTACCCTCGATTATGTTGAGGACTCGGATCAGAAAACGATCGGAAATTGTTGAAATTGCTAAAATGGTGTGTTATTGTTCTTAACTCTCCTTATTGTGCCTTTCCCGATCGCTCATTTGTGAGCTCGCCACAAAACAACACGAACAAGGCCAGCAATTGTTGACATCTTGAACCTTACTCGTTTCGTGAAATCCTCGGCAGTCGTTCGAGTACGACGCTAAAAAGTCAACGAATAAAAGGCTTAGAGATATCGAATACGGGTTACATCTTGAAATCATTCGAGCTCACCGCGGGGTGACTTATTCGAACTTCTCAACTTCAGCAACTTGTGATTTAAGGAAGGGAAACGGCTTAGCGAGATTTTTTTCCGTTGGGGAAGCGACTCTTTGAATGAGAAATTCGGATGTTGACCCAAACGTAGTTTTACGTGACCCTCAGCAGTTTCAACTATCGTACAAACAGAATTGCTTCCGTCCGTACAACTACTTCTAGCCATTCTCGAAGATCGGTTTACACTACGCAATCTCTGTGACAGTGAACGTAGCGTCAACCATCTTCCCTTGCCCAGTCCGTGAACCGAGCTGGGTGATGAAAAAACGGTCATTAGTCCCACGGTTGAAAGAAGAAATTGAATAGACGCATTTACGTGGAGTTGAACTTCCTTGCGGTCAATCTTGAAAGTCGCATCGTCACAATCCCCAACATCCTTAGAGTCCTGAATATACTTCAAGAGCTCCGTGTCCACCTTAACCTCGCTGGGCACAAAAGCGACCTGTTTATGGCCAAACAGTGAGTGCTCTTGTGTCCGAAAACAACAACAACTTTGTAACATGTCATGGCACACGCCTGGGGTTTGCAGTCGCCTTGAGGCGTCTGTCTAATGTACAGAATAATATGGTTGCTTTTTGTCGGCAGTGCATCTATACGCTGCAATGGCTACCATAGCCGACGTGGAGTTGGACTTCAGCTAGAATACGCCAGCAGTGTTGGTAGATCCCGGATTGACGATCTCGGGGTTCGAGGCGCAGGTACCCACTGCGCAGACAGTTGAATGGGTCGCAACGGGAATCCACTGAATGTTGGTGTTGTTGACAGGCTAGAGGTGACGGTGAGATTGACGTCGGGAACGGCAATCTTAACATCATCGAACGCCACGTTGACGGATGAGTTATGTTGAGATTTGGGCTGTGGAAGCAGCAAGCCTGTGCGAGTACTCTCACTAGTATTCCAGAACTTTCTGTAGTGACTCAAGCTCCAAGCTTTTTACTCAGCATTCTCACTTACTATAGAGCATTCTAGATACATTGCAGGGTATATAAAGATGTAGGTAGACACTGGGCTTCCTCATCGGTTTGCTCTAATACAAGCCAATCTTACCATTCAGTGAAATTGCAAACCTACCTTACTCCTCATCATCTAATCACTCACACCCGGAAATCCAACAAGTTATCGACCATTGTGTGTGTTGTGAGTGATCAAAGGAACAATAACTGTTGTGGAGTGATAAAGAAGTTGTTGGATATTGAGGCTGGGGGAGCAGGGTATTGTGGGACTACAATCACGTTCTCGTATCAGTGAACGTAATGGGGTGCTCTAGACGAATGTGGAAGTCGGATCTCGTATATGCGTATCTTTTCAGAATCAAGTAGAGTATTGTAGATCTCAAGCGTTCAAGTTCGTAAAAGCATGTATAAGTGGTAGTCTGGGTCGCTTCCGTGGCATGCGGCATGTAAAGGTTTGACAACCATGAGTCTCGCGGGGTCAGGCTTCTACCCAGTATATTGCCTATTGATTCGGTTGGTAAATAAGTTAGAACGGTAAGTTGAAAATATGGATACTTCGCTACTGACGTTGGAAATGATCTTGAGATTTACAACTCATTGCCGCGCTGGCTATATCTGCAAAGCGCCTGGATATCTGGATTCTGCCATGGTGCTGGGATATCTGCTATAGGTGCCGAGATATCTGCAAGTTACCTGACCCCCTGGTTGGTCTAGATGAATGATTAACTATTCACGATTTTGGGGTTATTCACGCAGTGCCTCCTTCGGCGTAAACGGACGAGAGACGGAGGCATCTCCGTGAATTTCTACCTGCGTTTCCTGCAGAGCTCGCAGTGGCTATAACCTCTCGGATCTTTGCGGTAATAGGTGCCCACAACGCCGTCTACACGACGACCTCAGACTAAATACCGCAAAAACAATCACAAACGGATCTCAAAACACTACCCAAAGTTGACGACCAACTCAATCCTTCCCATCCGTCTCCAGGAATAGAGAGCGTTCGTTGTAGATTCAATTCTACCCAAGGAACGTGCTCGAAGGGGAATCGTGTTTGAAAGTAAACATACGGGCGAGACCGTAAAGAAAGGGAATGATGGTGTGATCTGGTCGTAAGAGCCACATTTTTGATATGCGTGGGAAAAGCGATGCGTCTGAATGAGTCGCTGGAGATGAGACGAAGAAATACCCGCTCCAAAGTCACGACTAGATGGTAAGCGCGGGCAGTAGTGGGATGTAGGGTTGAACCCAAGATAGCGGAAAAAGATGGTTTACTACTTGTGGAGTAGTTGACAGTACATAGGCAGCACATTGGCAAGAATCGTTTCAGTTAGTGGCAGTGATTTCTTTTCCTTAGGTGATATGGAAGATTACCGGCCCTAATAGGGCTGCGTTCATTTGCCGAACATTCCTGTAAGGAGCCAACCCTAAATGCATAATCGGATGAGTGCTAACTTAGCGCCCTACAGCGGTTGCAGCGTTTCTCTACAAAAGAAGGTTCAGTACACGCCGCGTGGGGCCATCCCCTTCAGTCATTTGATTAATTGCTGAAACATGCATTGTGTAACCGAGGGTTCAGATCGACAAAGAGAAACTCTAAGGAGTGTGCAAACCTCCTCCACTGTACGGACAAGGATAAAAATAAAATACGCACCCCCTTCATGTGACTGAGTTGCAGTAATGGTAAATCTGGTCTAAAGACTGCAGTATAGATAGTAGTCGGCTGGTTGGAAATCTGCATCTCGTCCTGAGATATGGAATCAGACGAGGAAGGGTTCTCATGAGTAGAGGCGCTGAAGTCGAACAGAGATTCCGTCGTGGTGGTTGGAAGGAGATGTTTTTGCCTTCCATCTCGTACATTCCTTGCCAGTGACAGTTTACGGGCGACATTCGACTAATCTTAAGAAAGAGCAGACAGGCAGAATAATGCGCCGATTTAATGGTAAAAAGTGCTGTAGACAGCTGTTGAACAGGCGCCCAAGGCTTGTCATTTGGGAGCCTGATGCTGTCGAGCGGGAACCTGAAATCAAAGACAAAAGTTGGGGCAACGACGGGGCGTTCGTATAGTAGCTCCATGGCTCTACCCCTCTATTCAAACAGTCCTCGAAAGGGAGAATGATATCCTCGCGAATGAGTCTCCATTTTCACGACATAGAACATAGCCGAGCACCTTTTGTTAACCCAAATAAACACCGCAAGCACATGAACCTTATGAGCCGGCGTTCCAGGGACCAGTAAGCCTGTCGTAGAACAGCACGGGCCATTAATGCCAGTTTAATGTCCGATAAAGCTGGTAAACATCCCAATGCGATAGTCATTTTCCTAAAGCTTGAGAGCGTTATAAGAGATGGGAGAGGAGCCAGAAGAGCTCTGAATTCCTGAATTCGCGTGAAAGTAATCATTGGAACTCGTAATACAAATTCGAAATCATCGAGAGAGGTGTATTATCCGAGTCATTTGTTTGGCGCTCAAGAGAAAAACCGTGAAGCCATTCAAGTTTGCGCCTTGTTTCAAACATTACTGGAACCGTGAGCTAGTCGGCAGCAGATTGGCAGTTAAAAACTACCTCTGAAATCTCACACAACTTTCATAAGTAATGCGAGGTGGTTCAGAAACGCCTCGGCATCCAACTTGGACTATCTACTTGTCACGAAATAGAATGACACTTCGCCCTGAACTTCTAATCGTCACGGTTCAAATCGAACCAACTACAACGACGAGCGTAGTTGCAGATCGAATTGCCATCCGGTTGTTGAGCTTCCTCATGAACAAGCTATTAGCGGGCCTCGAGGTTCAAATGGTCCGGATACGGGGGAGTAAAGGAAGCACTGAAGAACTAAAAGAACAGGTTTAGCACGGGGGTCCCTCAATGTTCATCGATCTTGTGTGTTTTTTTGAGCAGTCGCCGCGTTGTCCCTACTGTGTTGGGTAGGAGTTTTTTTTTCAAGAAGAAGCGAGAGATTGAGGAAGCAAAGGCCGGAGGTGGTTAAAGGGACATTGTCGTTCAGGAGTCCGGGCAAATGATACACTGAATACGGTACAGGTTTTCAATTGGGACCTTCTTAAACTGATCATCCGTTTCTGTATATTTCAGACGATTAAGAAACAAGGGAATGAGAATGGGCAGGCAATTAAAGTCCCGAAGACTGTCCATATCGCCGCACGTTTACCCAGTACTATTGTACAAAGATGGAGCGGGGTGCAGAAGAAAGCTTCTGAACATTTTTTGACTGTTCGAGTGTACTTGTCCATCAATAACAGTCTCAATGAGATTTGATGGGATGCGCTTGGACTCCATGTGAATCGCTTCGGAGAATTCAACTACAGTTATACTTGAACCGCCTCCCGACCCCGTTGTCGTGGCCATCGACGGCGTTTATCGATTGCACCCACCATCCTTAACTTCATCCACCGTTAGTCCCTTTCCTGACACTAATTCTCCGCATGCCACCCCAGCAGACGTCTTTCCATCCAATCCCGTCTCTAGTGCCTCAGATGTTGAGAACAACTTGGAGTGCTCATGTTCAGCGTGGTGTATAGAGTATGTACACAAGATAGGTGCTCTTTTCTTACCGAAAACATCTTTGAGGCAGAGGAACGACTAATTGAGCCCAATTTTTGTAATCATGCCGGGTATGCTAACACGAGGGCCTACTTAGCGTGGTAATACAACGTTCAGGTGCACAGCTGATTAAGAAGCCGATAGCTGACGCGGACGAGTGGTTGAGGAAAATAATAATCCCCAGTCACGTAAGCAGCGGAAATACAACGCGCGATGCAAAGAAAATTAAGTTGATCCGATCGATCGGTTCAAGATGAGTTTAGCGACGCCCCAGCTAATCTGTCTACTCGAGCTCATCAAGGCTTAGAGACCAAACCGTGAAATCGGACTTTAATGTGCATTTTTTCAGCCCTATTACGGCTAAAAATCATTTACAAAATGAAGTCCAAAACTTATTATCAGGACAAGATCACAATGGTACATAACAAGGTAGACTAATTACTGTTCCGATTCCCCAGTATGAATATTATAACTCGCTCCTCTTGTGTCATTCTATGTTCATAACTTCTGTTAAAATCCGGCGGACGGAGAAATTCAGACAGATACCAAAGCACGGAAATTTAAATCCTTCTTGGATCCCGTTGGATTGTTGAAAGATCTCCATCCTCTTGACATGGACTGACGTCCTGATTGCAAACGTGCGCCTTTGAAAAGATCCATGTTTGTCTTTCAAGCGATCCGTTCCGTGTGTCAGGAGGAATGTCGTCAGCAGGCCACACCTTGTGACAATAGTTGAATTGGTAGAACGAGGTACTTGATCACCGAAGTATTGGGGTTCAAATATTATAAGTGTCATATTGTCACGAGAGTCAGTTGCATGCCGCATGCCAACGTCTTTGACGGTATTTACGAGCTCCAGGTTCCCGATTAGTGTAGTCGCGACATTATGTCTGAATCATACTATGAGGACTTTCCCATGCTCGAGATCTACAATGGAAGTTTACTTGATTCTACAAGAACACGGATATATGAGCCTTCGACCTCCATGTTTGTCTATAGCATGCCAGAACATTTCGTTGATATGAGAAAGTCGTTGCGATCGCATTGCGTATAAATACCCTGCGCTCTCAACCTTAATATCCAACAACTTTGTTACCCCTACACGACAGTTACTCTTCGTTTTACAACTCATGGCCTCCATATTTGATAACCCATCCAAGGTGTCTGTTGATGGCAATCTTACCATCACCTCTAGCATGGTCAACAACACCAATATTCAGTGGATTCCCGTTGCACCCCATTCAACTGTCTGCACTGTGGGTACCTGCATCTCGAACCCTGAGATCGTCAATCCGGGATCTACCAACGCTGCTGGCGTATTCCAGTTGAAGTCCAACTCCACGCCGCGTATGGTAGCCATTGCAGCGTACAGATGCACTGCCGACATAAGCAAACATATTATTCTGTACGTTAGACAGACGCCACAAGGCGACTGCAAAGCTCAGGTGTGTGCCATGACATGTTACAAAGCTTTTTTTTTTCGGGCACAAGAGTGTTCACTTTTTGGCTATAAACAGGTCGCTTTTGTGTCGAGCGGGGTTAAAGCAGACAAGAACCTCTTGGATCATATGCAGAACTCTACGGAAGTTGGGGATTGTGATGATGCGACTTTCAAGGTTGGTCACAAGGAAGTTCAACTCCACGTAAACGCATCTATTTAATTTTTTTCAAACGTGGGACTAATGACCGCTTTCTTATCACCTAGCTCGGTTCACAGATTGGTCAAGGGAAGACTGTTGACGCCACGTTCACTGTTACAGAGATTTAGATATGCGTGCGTGAAGTCTCAGTAGATGTACGAGCGGATCAGAGTTATATCTGTATCTATCAAATGAAAATGACATGGTGTCGCAAATATGCTGGCAACCTTCTTTTGCTTTATACATTCAATCCGATGTGTCAATATGATAGTATTGGGTTGCGCATCTTCACACCGGGAACACCAATGTTTTTCTCGAGCAAGAATCGCTCAATGATGGGTACTAGTTATGAATTTGAATGAATGTAATGAAATGAGAATTATTCTTTTCAGGTGCATTTCTGCAACGCCGTGAGCCGCTTAGCTGTCCCCCAGATAAAGCCGTAGATATCGGCTGAGCAATTTTTGGCAGTTCAACTGCCTTCCGGCGTTTCAACCTTGCAATTTCGTTCCAATAGGCAATTGCAATTCTTTCATGAGTAATTGGTAATTAAAAATTCCAACTTCCAAGTTACATACCAAAAATTGTCAATACACTTGAATTTTTGCCAGCGTCGCTAGCTTGTTGATATTGTTGGTGTTTAGCCTTACCCTTACTTCCCTCGGACTCTCCAAATAGTATTCCTGACACTGTGATATATGTGTACTTGGACACAGATTTTTTAATTGAGATCAGTTACTTACCATAGTTTGCTTCTATACCCTTATATTTGATTCTCAATCATTGAATCATAAACACATTATTTATGATCTCTTCACTGTGACTTATATCCTGACGGTAGTTTGACCCCACCATTACCAAGCTTCATTTATGCTCCGCCTCTCTACACTTTTTGGGCCCTATGTGTGATTGCGAGTTGGTGAAGATCTGTATGGTCTGGGCGTACACACCTTTTTGTGAGAAGCAACAGAGTCAGGATTGCTTCTCCTTCCACTACCACTGTGTACGACGATTTTGTTATTGTTTTTTCAGCCTTTTCAATTCAGCCTTTTCACATCCCCTTCTCTGTGTGACTGAGGGCTCCTACTAGTTTCTCCAACCTTCGGTGCATTTTCACAGGCCATTTTGAGATACCACTTATCTGTGATCTCAAGCTTACTCTGGATGGTGGACACTTCCACATCATCTACTGCAAACACTGGTGGTTATCACCCAGCAGTTGCACTGAAGCCTCCCCAAAGTCTCAGAGGACTCAGGGTGTCTCCACTCGTCTCATGCCTTCAAGAGGCTGCTCCGGTGTCTTAATGTATGGTTGTAGAGATCCCTCTTCAGTAGCAAAAGAGGCGGCTGATGGCGAGATCCCAATCAATAATTTCAACTGTGATGAAGATCTGGCTGCTGATGACAATGATGACTTGGATGATGACGTTGGGATACCACTCTAGTTACTCTGACTCACAGGGAAACCAGTGAGATGGATGTATTCCACCTATATATGCGTTTGGGTGGAGCTACACTCTGGGACCTGGACTACAATCCTTCAGCTTCCACCTTGGATTTCCCAGATTTTGTTGGTAAGAATTTTAGCAGTCCAGACCCATTGTCATAGCACATACAGTCTGCACTGACGCCTGGTGTCAGTTAATTTGTGCCTGGTGTGGATAATCCTTCATGCATTGCTGTAGCCCCATCATCTGTGTTGACAGAACCCCCCCCTCTGGCTAGAGAAAGGAAAACAGCCTATTCATGGCCAATTTGTGGGCTCTTCTTTGTGTCTAGGACATGTGGTTCCATTAGCCATTTGTTGGGATCAGTTGCTCTCCCTGTTGCATGGAGATTTGACCCACAGGACTATCAATTGCTCCTCATGCACACTCGACTGCCTGAAAGCAAGTGTTTGCATCATGCAGGTTAAGCCCCCCTGAAGGCAGTTGAGGTTGATTGGGGACACTCTTGCAACTGCTCCAGCAGAGTGCCCTACTCCAAGCAATGTCAAAGGAGACAAAGTTATTCTTCCAATTCAAGTAGCTCCAACAGTGACTCCAGGAGTTGGAGTTGCAGCAGAGATCATTCCTGCAAGCAAAAGAATTGCATTCCTATAGATCCCTGGTTGGCACATGCAGTAGCTCTATTCACCAGGATAAACTTCATCCCACTGTCTGTGGTTGAAGAACTTTGCAAAGCTCTGGAAGTTTTTTTTTAAAAATCAGCTCTTTTTTTCAGCCTCTAAAGCACCGGTTTGGGCCCTAGCTATACCTAGAGCTTCCAAGGAATCTCATACAAATGTCCTTCTGAAAAATGATACCATTTTGCCTCTGGAGCATATCTTAGCTATGCTCCAGATCTTCTTGTAAATCTCTTCCCTTCACACCTTCTTCTTCTGAGGCACTGGGGTTGAGAAGAAAATCACTGCATGTTCAACCAGATCTACACTCCATTGTGGCCAGGAGCCTCTAGTTATCTGTGACATTCACTGTTTAGCCTTTGATATAATTTGATGTCTGGCAAAGGCTACTAGCCTCAATCTGGAACTCCACATTAGTGTATAATTCAACCCATGGTGAAAGTTACAAGAGGAGATATAGATAGCACTTAACCAGATGCACACTCTGCTGCAGGTGGCAGATTACTCTCTAGCTGGAGCTCAATACACTTAGTTGTTGTAGTATAGAGTTTGGGAAGAGATGAGATATTGTGAATTGTGCCTGTGTTGACCCTCTATGATCCTGATGAAATAAGTTCTATTATATTCTGTTACAAGACCTGCTTCTTTGGAAGAGAGCAGATGGACATCTGAAATAGGTATGTACTTCCATGCTGTTCTTCTATGTAACGCCCGCACCGGTAATTGAACTCTAGATGTTGACATTTATTTATCATTGCTGGCTACTATATAAAGACTAGACTACGTAGATAAATCCTTAGCTTCATTCTTACCACTTGTAAACGTACATACCTCGGTTATTAAAACCTTGTCGTGTTCATACGAGTGATTTGAGGCTCAGGACTACAATAGTCCTTCACCCCGCTATAAACCGTTATATTCTAGCTTCAATCATTGAAGACACACTATGTCTATACTTCTATAATGGTGATTTGTAATTGACTTGCCACATTACATATAGACTTTGTTGGTACATACCAAAGTGAGCACCAAGATATGTACCTGAGGGCAAGAGGTATGTACCAGAATGAGCAAAGTGGTTGAGGTGATGGAACATGTCCATGATGATTGAGCCTTGAATTGTTATCATGTCCAATGAACAGGCAGTGATGTATCATGTTTTAGTCCTTTCAGTCAATGTCAGTGTCCCAACAACCCAGTAGACTCGGACTATCATGTGGATGGGGTAATATCTTGACTGACAGTTATTAGGATGATGTAGCATCTACTTAACTACCGCATAGAGCAGATATGATAGGATAGGGTCCAGCCTCTAGTCCAGTGAAAATCCCCTGTTGTTGCTCTTAGGTAGAAATTTTAAATTGAATTTAGCTAAAGAATAAAATTCTCTCGAGTGAATTTCCATAGTGATTGCAGCTGGATGAGATAGATACTACCAAATGAAAGGTACAACGATAGCCCGTCAATCACATTTACACAGACAGAAATGGCAACCTCTTCAGCTGCCATCGGATTGACTGAAAATGAAAATTGACAGATATCCGCGTGCCCGAAGCAAATGCGCGTATCACTCTAATTTGTCTGCACATTGGGAAAACGAAAAAAAAAAAAAAAAAAAAACAACAATCCTTGGTATTTAATTTATGATATATCAGGGGAACATTCAATTTTCAGGATTGAGTTTAACTACTAAGCACCTCCATTTGACAGTATTTTTGTGCCGATTTCGCTATTTTTCAGTAAATTAATATTTAGGTATGTTTCCAGTGCAAGCATGTTTGTCAAAATCACAAGAACTTTCAATCTTGGTGATCAACTTTTTGAATTAATTTTTCAGTCAGATCATAAACACCGAGATGCGGGGTTCAAATGCCTCTATTTAGACTAAAGTGGCCTCTGACAAGGGATACAGAATCACCCTATATGAAGATTTCCTTTAAATTTGACCTTATAAGCAGGGGGAGCCTTATGTGCCCATGATACTGCCTGCACTGTGGGAAACTTCAGCGACAGGAAGAGTAATTTCTGCCTTTCTACAATGGCTGTATTGACAGGGGGAATAGTCCCATATGTATCATACTTATTATTGGTGCATGCTGAAATGATAAGACTCAAATATTAACTGGTTTACCTGTTACTGAGTCCTGTGTCTGGGGCCAGGCTTTGGGTTTCAGAAGTCACTGGTACAGTAACAACTTATGCACATCTGATGTATGTAGATATCCCACAAATATATTTTTTCTTTGTTCCTTCAAGCTTTCACCCTATGTTAGACCTTATACTCACAGGAGTGCATGCTGGTACTTGGAATTTGCTTGGTTATTAGTTGAACAAGCCAGATGAAGTAACTCATTGTCCACCATGTGCCCAGGCTTGAGCTGGATCACTAACAACACTCTTTCCAATAAATTTACAACAAGGGAACTGATTGCACTGAATGGTATTAGAGAAGGGAGTTATGAATGGCCCCAGTCTCCTTGCAACAGACAGATCCATAGTAAGTGGGCCGGTTTCATTAAATCTTTCGTTAGAAGTGAGTGAACTCTCGAAACACACAAAAAAGCAGGGTCTCGCAGGAACTGGCCGGAATGTCGGCAAAACACTCGGACCGGACCCTCCGGACCTGTAAATACCCGGAAAATGGTCAATCTTAGCTCAGGGATGGTCTGTGCGCGCGGAACTTAAGACCTGTGCGCGCACAACCTTACTTTTAAATATCAAAATGATGTTTGTGCGCGATAGAAATTAGAGTGCATACGTAGATTATTTTTTCGTGGTTTGGAACAGCATAGAGGGGAAAGGTTAAAGTTAAATACTACAAGAGACTGAAAATTTGTAACACTACCCTCTCGGGGTATACTTATGACTCTGACTACCTGCATCCTTCAACAGAAGCTACCACAAAAAAAAACAGCTCACTGTCAGAGCCATAAAACACATCGGGAAAATTAAGAACCGAAGTATGAGGTGCGGGTACCAGGAGAAACGCTGGGAGAGGTGTTGCCGAGGGAGTGATAGAAGAAAGTTATGCAGAGCTATATAATGTATGAATAGGGAATTGGGTCGAACAATGATAGGATTTGTGTGAGCCAAATAAACGGCTGAATGAACTTACCGAACGAATATCCTCCTTCCTACCATTTCAGTCATAAATTTGTCCCTGCCGACTCCTCTTATTATAAAGGGCCCATGATGGCATAGACGTTTACTGCATTGAACTTCTACTGGAACATTCCATAATTCTCAACTCAGAGAAATAGGAATTCGGAGGATGTGGGTGACTACGGGTGTTCAAATCCAAACACGATTCGTGGTTTTGCAGCTGGTAACCATTTTGGACTTGTCCTATGACGTCACGCCGGAGTCCTTCCGAACCGCTTGAGTCATTTGCGACTGATAGATGTTCTTCTACACACCCTTTTAGCTAAAAGAAAAAACGTTCTAACAGGTCCCGTGATGAGAGATGCAGAAAAAGAGCTATCGTTTTTGACAAAGTTCACTGAGGTTGGATAAGGGGAAGCGAGAAGTGATGAGCTTTCAGGTAACCTTTCGTGATAAATCCTGTCTACCTATGGATGCTAGTGGGTCAGGTATGAAACAGAGCGCTAGGCTGTACAGAAACAAAAGAATCTTATTATAGCAAGGACTAGAATAAGAAAAAAATAGAAGTCCAATGGAATGAATCTCTATACCTGACTCCCGGAAAATCCGGACGCTGCTTGTCGTTGCCACTCAAAAAGCGTTTATATGGGACAGAGAGCTTCGAGAGCCATAACTAGAAAAGCGTGTCACTCAAGAAATGCAGAGTTGCTTGCGAACGATGGAAACTGTAAAGACGTTCCGAGCACGAGATCCAACTCTCGCAATTGACCGTACTCAGAGGGACGGTAGCGAACGCGGTGTATAAGCTAGTGAGGATGGTTTGCGACGAGAGGTGAGGGATAGAAATGGCCACGTACAGTTATTTCATTGTATTCTCTCCTTCCGTGGTACTTTCTATGCAGTGAGCTCCAATCTCACGTTGGACTTGCTGAAGGCAAAATGAACTTACAATATTCTAGATGGAGAGACCGAAAGGGTTACACAGCTCAATAGAGCGGCTTTCAGCAAGAACGATTTAAATGCAGTAAGATGAAAGATGATGCCGCTGGCAGACCTTAGGTGTCAAGGACAAAAGATATTTGCAGGTGCCGCTTCCACTGATGTCATTCCCGATTACGTGTCCTTCTAATGAGATGTAGGTTGGTTGAAACTTGAAAGCCTGTGTGGTATGCTGTAAGATGCTTATGAAGTGAGATACCAGGAATGGGTCCAGAGTACAAATCTCCAATATCAGACACAGACTTAGTTGTGGTAGTTAGAGCAAAAAAGAATGGTGCATAGACTCAGCATTCAACCGGCCAGATAATATTTGTGAAATTAGGATAAACATAATCTAATTCTGTTTTGCCTCTTGCTGTGATTCTAAATCCACTGTAACATCATGCTCTACCACTTGGCTCTGAGCACCACCAGACACCCCTGGCTGAAACTGGATAATGCTCCTTTCGTCTATAACAATTGATTTGAATGTTTGTACATCCTGTACCGAAATACCAAGTGCCGTCCGAACAATAATTAAAGTGGAGGCAATTCCCTGTAGGTCGGAATTAGATGTAGGTTAGTAGAGGTTAACAGCACTAACCATTATGGTGGGTAGAATGAAGTAGGAAACTTCAGTTACTGCAGAGAGGTGGTCAGATGCTTTCAAGGACTCGATTTCATCCACTATGTGCTTCCCATGAGCAATCATAGTGGATCCGTATATGATAAGGGTAAGCGGATAGAGGAGGCCTGATTCAAGTCTGTCAATGTTCAAAATTGAGCAGGTCATTAACAGTCGATGCAGTTTTAAAGACACACGTGGCAGAAATAACGGTTTGGTACATTCTTCGAGTAGAGGGTAGAGAGAAGGTCCTAATCTCTTGACTGATATAGACTATTCTTCCTGCTATCAAGAACTGTCAATAGTTAAACTGGATTGGTAGAAGAGCAACTAACCTACTAAAAGCGTTAATAAAAGATTGGTAACTATACTTCCGGTTATGAAGGATAGCAATAGTTTTGATTGGAGCTCTGTATCGAGTTCGAGTGATGTAAATATGTAAAGACCCAGAGCTCCACGAGAACTCAGAAGAATTTCAATAATGCCTATAGCTATTCCTTTTTAGTGTAGTTCACCTTGAATCTAGGCTGGAGTTTACCATTATTTATTATGCACACAAGAATCAGTGGTAGGATAATTCCATGTCTTTTGTTCCAGATTAAATAACACCTCCGAATCTATGGAAATATTAGCTATTATACAAGCTCTGAAGAAGGTTGTTCTTACAAGGATTCCATCTGTCAGAACGCTATGAATAGTATCAGTAATATATTGATGTTTACCAAGGGTTCGATGTTTACTTGGCAGCAATAACACAACCTTGTCTGATTGGACGTTCACAATCACCCTCAAGATTGCTAGAGCAAAGAAGAAAATTAGGACTAGTACTGGCAAAGAGAGTAATTACTCACGAAAGGTCATCCGGTGTAGTGATATATGAGATGAGCAAGAAATACTGCATTGTATTCAAAACCACCCCAATAGTGGCAGCAATAAAGAGCAAAGTGATTAGAATGCCGTTGATCAGATGGTTTTGTCGTCTTCTTTTTACAAGAACATTCATGCTGATGCCATACAATACAAAATATCCGCCTGAAGAAGTGAAAATTACGTTCACTGAGACCTATTGTGCAACCTCACCATAGAGTATTAGACCAACCTAATGGATAGTATTTGAAAATGTTCAACCAACAGTGCAAATAGGGAGACTTTACCGTTGAGGGAATTAACATCTTGCCAATAGTATCCACAATGCGGATCATTATGGGATATTCATTACCAAGGGTTTTGAGCTCTTATATATATTTCAGACACTAGACGATCTCCCCGAAGAAGAAGGAAAAACTGAAAGCACAACAAAATGTTGCAACAGCGTTCCTATTACGTGGCGGGAAGAGGTTTTCATTTCTTGATTTCTTTGATCCCCACTTTGTGATATGTCAGAGAAATAGAATCAAAAGGAGAATAAAGTCGCGGTTCCCAGTACAAGCATCATGTCAGAAACAGGAATGTTGTACCTTGCTGATACCATGTGTCTTCAATAACTTGAAACTTCAAATGAACGTCGTTCATCCCATGTGTATAATGAATATCAACTGTTACAGCTTATCGATACCAGGAATTGTCCCCTATGTTACCGGAGATGTTAGATGCAGATTTTCAAATTGGCGCTCAGGTTTGGTTCCTTTTACATTGATATCCCTTGCGAGTCTCAAGGAATCACCTGAACTATAAGGCATCCCTTGGCTATTCCATGAAGATCTTCTCAAGGCTCGAGTCAACTTGAATTGTATCTCAAGAAAGAGACAAGTAGAATGAAGTGCCGATATGAAAACTGATGTAAAGTAGAAATTGCTGTAGAGAGCTGTTGAAAAGGTGCCTAAATTCTGATGCTGTCCAGTGAAAACCTGAATTTAACCGTGTCGATGACGGGTTGTTTGTAACTCTATGGCTCCACTTCTCTATTCAAATGCTTGAAGGTGCGATTACACTCGAAATTAACAAAGAAACGCTGTCCAGCCAACATCTTAGAGGCGTCGGGGACTTTCCCCAGTCTAAAGTACAATATGAGTTCAACCCAATCTCAGATATATGACACTAAAAAAGTGACCAGGATTTGAAGGGCGAAGGGACCATTGGGCCAAGATACATAGTTCCTGTACCTGTTTCATGAGGCATGAGCAATTTAGTCTGTTTATCAGATATCTCACATGCTGTTGAGATGTGAGCAAATGCAGAAGGTGCTAAGATATCTTTCCTGGGAAACCTGACAGACAGCTTGATCCCAAATATCTGCGCCTCAGACTGACCAAAAAGGTTCTTCATTGAGTCATTATGACAGTCCTTCTATTTCCGGGGAGTCTGGCAAATAGCTTGTTCTCAGAATTGTGTGACTAAAACAACAAAATTATCCTCTAAAATGCCCCCTTCCTCCACAATGCAGGTAAAGAAGAGAGATAATAGTAAAAAATGTTGTAGCTTTCAATCATTGGTGCTCAAATTAAGAGGTCAGCACCCTGGGTAGCAACCCTATAGCTGACCCATTCATAACAATACTTGCATATTTTCTGGTTGAAAAGGCCAGTGTTTGCAAAAACGAGCAGACAGACTGAGTGTTTTCAGCTACCTTAATCCCCCTGGCAGGTCATCCTCAGTTAGTGACTTTTACTGCTTGTACAATGTATTACTCTACAGCTATTTGAGGGAAATGCGAGATAAGATTTATTGCCATTCCCCTCAGCAATAGAACTGCACCCTTTTGAGGCAGGATTCTGTATGTTTATCAAAAGTATCAGATGATATAACCCATCTCGATCTTGCCTGAATCTCTGGCTGTTTCTACTACTGTGTTGTGGCGGGAAGTATATGGAATTTCGATTTTCTGCATATATTAACACAGGCCTATATCATCAAGCACTCCCACCTTGGACTACAATAACATCTATCTGTGCAGTCATTCCCATCCTGCTCTCCCTTGTGGTCCAGTCCATCCTTGGTAGAGACTGCATGGGAACTGTAGTCTATGGATGGAGTCTTGTACCTATTGGTGAGCTAAAAGCCTTTCCTACTATCTTGTTTGCATAATCACTCCTTTCAGTTAGGGCTAGTCAGTTATATACAGGTAGCTACAGATTCTTGTTTTGCCCTCACCTCTGCTTGTTTCTTTCCCCTCTGATTGTTCCTCTTGAATCATATTTTCTTGTTTTCATCCAACCATTCAGACTTATGCCCTCAAAGCCAATGGAGCTCACTCACTGGCATCTGACTTGAAGGTTTATCGACCCGGCACAGTTAGATTCCACAGTGGGATTTGAGGTTAGTTGTTCCAGTTCTGAACAAGCTTTCAAAGTCCCTGAGTGGAAGTTGGAAGAATTTCTTGAGTTGATGCTCTGCAGAGTATTGCAACTTAGGGATTTTGGCCAGTGGGACTTCTGTTTTCCCTCACCAACCCCAACCCATCAAATTAAAGTTGGAAGGTTTGCTGAGGAACACATTTAAAGACATTTTGAGATTGAGGTTTTAGTAGGGTTTAGTTTGGAGATTCCTACTATACAAGATTTTCAATTCACTGGTCACAACAATAGAGATAAGGTTGTTCACATAGTGATGGGGCCTAATGTAAGGGATCAGAATCATGCCACCAACATGCTTGAAAGAAAATAAGGGAGAAGGAATTGATTATTCTATGTACAAGTTACATCCTAGTTCTTATACCTACTGTTCATGTATCTACAATGTTCTCTACAGTGTAGTATCAGTAATTGGATGAGTAATAAGTGGAGAGACTGAATAAGAAAGTGACGAAGAAAGTAAAGAAGGCGTGAGAAAGTTCTACAAGTTTCTACACTCGCGCTTGTACAAACGGAGATCTACAACATTGTGTGTTTTCAACTACCTTATCCTTGACTCTCTTGTTTTCGGTTTTTTATGTTCCAGTAAAAAAAAGAGATCGACATCACGG
This sequence comes from Marasmius fiardii PR-910, assembly GCA_014904975.1. NCBI lineage: Eukaryota > Fungi > Basidiomycota > Agaricomycetes > Agaricales > Marasmiaceae > Marasmius > Marasmius fiardii. The sequence continues at coordinate 70,072 of MU127915.1, read as the reverse complement.
TCACCATCAACACCAAAAAAACGCCTCCTGTTCTATCATCATCTGTAGCAAGAACTATCCTGATATTACTCCTCATGTAATCGCAGGCACTATGTGCAAAGGCCTCAACTCCAGTATCGATACCTCGCGTGGTATATCACCACTCCTGTGCAGTCCTGAATCGACCTTGCTGACCATGTCGTGGTTACAGAAATTCTTATTCCTGAAGGAAGAGAAATTTACTCCAACTCTTCCGGCTTACTAGTCGCACTCTTCTTTCTTCCCCCGGCTCAATTCACCTGTTTCCGCAGGAAGTGGATGTCGCGTATCTTGTTCTGTTATCTCCAAAAATGTCTTGCCTGACACACCTTTCCAGTTTAACCCATCCCAACCTAGAAGGTTACCATCAAGCACATCTACCACAAAATAGCGAGGCCCACTGGAATTTCCTCCCCGTCCCGCAGCAGTTACTGCCCTACGATAACCAGAGAGGGCACAGTAATCGGATACGCTGTTAGCGAGTTCCCGGAATCTTCAAATCGTGTCTTCCCTACGCCATCCATATAACTTCCCGGAATGCACTGAGCCACTCTATGACCCACAATGCCTTCTGACTGTCAACATGAGGCACCCATACTACCCTGTCGACCAAATTAACTGGCAAGGTTGGAATTCGTACGGCTGGACAGTCTGCACTGGCACAATGGTACAGTACCCGTCGGTATAGGAGGTTCTCGTACTGATCCAGTCCCACAACGGCCACAAGTAGGCTCACAAGCGATCACTTTCGCTGCGTTATCAAACCGGAAGAAGAAAGCAAGCTGTTTTGTGAAGTACCTGGATGTACATATCAGGGGTTTCCTATCAAACACAGTTTTGAATGTGTACCGTGTTTCCTGTGCTATGATTCGATGTGAAATACTGAGTAAATTTTTTCCCTACCCTACCAACAGATCATCAGCGGTCCCACCAGAATATTCGACCTTTTAAATGCTCTGATTGTTCGCGCGGATTTGGCTCGCGATCAGACCTATCGAGACATCACAAGAGACTAAAAGGGCCATATACTGGTTTCGTCCCTAGGAATGTCGATTTAGAGTGATCGGTCGATAACTACATTGTTGCCACACCGCTAAGCATTTAGTATGTTTCGACCTTTTCAATTTACCTTAGTATGTAACGGCTCAGTCTACCACGTAAGAGCGTTTATTTTCCGTATGGTGTTCATTGGATTATTATCATCTTGATTGTATTAGTATTGTCGTTGCAATGAATTTGTGTTCCGGAGAACAAACTATACACTACGGATCATCACTTTTAAACAGCCCGAAAATCTCAGTTTTCTTCTGGGACGTCCCCTGTGACTCCTTCCTCGCTGAAATACACTCGCAGGGTGAGGGGGAAACGTGAAACTGGAAGTGCTCATCAGAGGAACCAGGTGTGATAATGACGATGAATAAAGTCACCAGTGTCAAAACAGCGATTCATATGACGGTTCCAAGATGAAGAGACGAAGAGTCGTTATTTTCATATGATAAGCCCTGCTATTACCTTTTGAATGGTGTTGCTTCAGCGCAGTATCCCGCGTCGCAGAGAACGTTTGATTCAAGTACCGGCATTGCATCTAAATCCGAACCTGAGACAAATGAAATTCTTGGAGAGGTTAAGAAGAATATTTCGGCGATGCGTTCGGTTGAGGGTGTTGGGATTCCTAAGATTATGTTCTGTCCTAACTTTGTCTCAGGAATGAGCTATAGAGACGGGCACCACGAAGAGGAATCGGAGCGTACGAATATCGAGAATCATTGCCATATGGAGGTACATTTTATGTACACATAGTCCCGTTGAGCATTTAACAGTTCTACAAATCATCCTTCACTTCCTACATCGTTATGCATTGCCTATCTGGCAGAGGACCTCCCATATGTGCAGCCTTCCGCAAAAGTTGAACAGTCTCTTCTACAGGATATGGGTTATCATTCTCTCCCGCAAAAACCGCGAGGACCGTCGCCAGGCCTTGCTCTCCCCTTCCTTTCCATTTCTCTACCACGCCAATAGCAGCCGAACGCACGACAGGATTAACACGCTTGATCCACTCCCCGGTATTGATCACAACTATAAAGCAGTTCTCCGGTGTAAGGAAAGCTGAGGTATTAAAGTTGAGATAAAAGATAGGGCTCCGCCGACCGTTCTTTATAGCCTTCTCGTCGTCCGAAAGTTGAAGGTCAGGACGGGTAGCCAAAATAGCGAGATGACGATTACTAAGCTCTCTGATCGCGTCAGGATTGGCGTATATGAATGCGTAGATCCATTGCTGGAAGAACATATAGTCGTAGTTATTGATTTGCCCCGAACCAGCCTCTGCGTAGAAAGTTATTTAGTTTGGGCGGATTATTATGGCCAGCCCGGAAGACTAACTCTTCTCGCGACAAAGCTTCCGATGATCACTTTTCCAGTCGAACTTTTGACAGGATCGCGAACAATACACGGCGATCCCGCATCCCATGCAGATAAAGTAGCCTACTCTGGTGTTCGAGGAGCTTTGCCTGAGAGGGCACTAGAGCAAAAGGGACTTGGTAAGCGAGTCTATGAAAGCGGAAACTCAGTGTATTACCTGTTCATAGGTGCAGAATATGAATCCCTTCGCCCTCAGTCCCTTCCGAAATTCTCTAATCACACTTGCTTTTCCTTTGCACCTTTCCCAGGCGCTCCACAAAGATTTCGACTTTCCCCTCATTTCCTTTTCCAATGTTTTCGACCTTTCAATTCTCCTCATGACTCGCAGAAATGCGTGTAAGACTGAGGAATGTAGCAGATATTTAGAGATGTGGTCCATCAATGTCGTTCCTGCCACAGAGAGCTTTGTCTCTAATTCGGTGGAGTTATTGTCATGCTGGAGTAGAAATGGGTATGTTTTGAATAGAGCATGAATTATCCCCGAATCCAACGCTTTCGCCATCCAAGCCGATCCAGAGATTATATCCATGACGTAACTCAACAGTACAACTGCCAATCGGTGAAAGTTTCCAGCTAACGGTTCGTTATTGCCAGTGTTCCGGAGCGATTTTTGCCTATACAGGCAGGAGGAGGCGAGTTTTACTACTGCAATAACCACAGAGCCACGGTGATCCTGACAGAGGAGCCAAGGACGGTGTTCTGGTATGATAACAAAGAGATTGAGAAAGTGGAAGACGGAAGGTGTTTGGTGTAACGCCATAACCGGGACGAGTGGTATAATACTGTTTAGGCGACGAATAAACAGTGAGCCAACGTCTTTTTCTTGAGGTGCCTTATCAAGCTTGTTAACAAAATTGTTGAGAACTCCCAGCCTGGAGGCAGGATTTCCCATGTAAGGAATAATGGAGCTCAGTAGAATAGACCACATTCCCCAAGTCGAGTGATCCAAAGCAATGACCTCGCGCCAAACTTGATAGAAAAGGGGGAGAATGTTTGGGGAACTGCGCTTGAGAGTAGGAAGATCGATAACTATGTCCGACTCCGACACTGTATAATCTAGAAAGCCCGGGATGAACATTAATATCCTATCGCGAGCATCAAAACCGGCTTCAGTGGTCGGTTCCTGAGCTTTAGACACGACCACTTCGAGCAGAAACTCCACCCAAGGACCGAGGTAAGAGGCCCAGTTTGTCTGCATCTGTCTTTGGACTGTGGATGATCCTGTGACGCCCCCGCCGCCTATTCCCCTTAGGTGTCCACATATAGCTCCCATGATGTGGAGGACCGTAGTGAATCTTAGATCAGGAGAGTTTACGTTGAATGAAGAAGGTGGCTTCCCGAGTTTACGTAACTGGATGAAGGGACTGGTGGGCGTTGGGAACCTCCTGAGCGGGGCAACAAGGTGTTCCCCTCCGATCGACCATGCTGCTGTTCTGGCCCCAAAGTTCATTTTTTTAGATCTTTTGGCACAGACTGTAAAAAGAAGCTTAGGCAAGTAGTTCAATACTAAATGTATGGAACACAAATAATTACCTATTAGTTTAACTGGAGTTGTGTGAGCAATCACCACTTTTAGACAATGAAGGGAAAGGGAAAAGGTGATTTCTGCTCACTGGTGAGGAATGAACCAGCTCAAGATTTCTGAGGTACATACTGCTTATATATTATTCAGGGACCATGACATGCATCTACAGCATGGGACCCTACAATGTGGCTATAGTGTGTCTATGGCTCTATGTCGGGATAACATGTGCCTACCATGTTTCTATCATGTGAATGCCAGGTGACCATTATGTGACTAACATGTGAAGGGTGGAACAAAAGGCAATAGCTGTAATAGAGGAAAGAGATTCATGGTGAATTGGATATCAATGGGTGTATGATGGAAGGAGAGGAACAATATGGCTTCTGAGGCTATCCAATTGGGAATGTTGAAGTATTACCTAATGGATGTTGTGGTTGCTCAGCACTTTATTTCATTATCTATTGTGACATCCACCTGAATCACATTCTTTATTACATTACTATGAGATTAGCACAGCTATGAGTTGAAAACATTCCTTTGTGTCATATTCCCCCATTTGAAACTCAGCTGAGTGAGAGGTTACTCACTTGTCCACTCATCAATCTTCTATAGGAAACACAAAATCACCCACAAAATCACCCATCATGTGTTCATGTGCATCAAAGAGGTTCCTTTGTACTGAGAACATCTGCTTCTTCTAGATGTTTAATGACCACCATTGACTAGTCAGATCAGGCTGAATCATGACAGGGTCAACTTAAACTTTCTAATGTCCTAGGAGAGTTCAAGAAAGAGAACAGAGACAAGATATAAAGGATGGTCTGTCACTGCAGCTTCAGAAGCTCTGCACATTGATAATGTCAATAAAGAAAGTGATGTTGTTCAGATTTGCTGGCAGCCTCTCTATTAATAAATCTGACATACTCCTGGGCTATCTTCAAAAGAATTATTCACCCTGGTCAACAATCAAGTATATAAGACCTGGGATGCCATCTTTTTATTCTGAATGGGCCTTATTTTCCTTCAATAGGATCATAAAGATAGTTTAAAGTCCTTTTACTGGGAAGAATAATCAGGTGGTGGTTCCTCTCTTTGCCCTTGAAGCACTTGTCTCCGATACTCTTTGGTATGTATGTAGGATGCACTTGGAGCTCTGCTGGGAGTGGAAGACAGATTTGCCACCAGGTAAGGTGTTAGGCCTGTCCATAAAACAAACAATCAGCCAACAGCCCAATTGAGGAAGATAGTGCAGATACTAGGTCTATTCCAGAGTTTTCTCCTTTGTTGCCTTAGAAACAAAATAAGGGAGGCAGTGACTATAGACATTCCCCCCACAACTCCAACAATAATACCAACAATATTGCCAGTTCTAGAGCTAGGATTCACAGACAGGGAGGATTCAGTTGAAGATGGTGATGGCACGTCTGAACTGAAGCTTGATATCAGCTAAAAAGCCAACAAAGTGAAAGTTATAAGATCCCTGCCTTGTTGATGTTGGCCTCAATGAGGATGAGGCTAGTGTGATTATAGTACTGTCCCCACCACCTCCATTCCCATCATCATTTCCTGGAACACTGATAGTTCCATTCCTGATGCTCCCACTGGCACCCTCAATTGCAGTACCCCCTTTGCCACCTACACCACCATTTATACCCTGACCACCATCTCCACCAATTCCACCATTAACACCATCTCCACCATCTCCACCTGTACCACCATTAATACCATCTCCACCATCTCCACCTGTACCACCATTAATACCATCTCCACCATTTCCACCTTGACCACCATTAATGCTATCTCCGCCATTGCCAGCCTTGACATTACCTGAGGTGGAATTGCCACCATCAGTTCCTTTTACAACTTCTCTGGGAATTAGTTTCTGAAAATACCCAAGACCTGAAGATGTTCATTCACCAGTGGTGATTCCTGTAGTGGTTGGTGGAATGATGCTATTGGAAATAGGCACATGTTGCCTGGTAATGCCCATATATCAAGTTTATTGCTGCCTGAGAGAAAATAATCATCAGACATACCGATTCACAAAGGGAACTGCTGTGATGTTGAGAATGGATCTGGTGGAAAGCCAGAATTTGAGATTTGTTTCACTGATACTAGTAAAAATCCGACATACACTGAACTTGTGGAAATCACTGCTATTGAGCTGAGTTGGTCTTGGCTCTTCTCTTGGAAGTTGACAAACTCTCTTGCATTAAGAGTATAGACCATGGTAAGGGCTTGAACTAGGGGTTTGTACATCAAAATCTGTGAGGCCCCCAAGCAAATGAATATAAAAAGATGTCTGTTAAACGTGAGATGAATGTCAGTCAGTCACCTCGGAACCCTTAGAAAGGAAAGGATACATACTTTCTCAGGTGAAGTTGCATTTAGCAGTAGGTTTAAGAGGATGTTTGTATGAGGCCTTTGTCAATAGTCTGTCTATATACCAATGGAGATTATATATTAAAATACCTCCCGCTACTCCCTTTGAGTCATGAGAGGTACAGGATGGTTGCTTCCTGCTGCATCTTGATCGAATACGATATTCGGGATGCGCAAGCTGAATTGATACTTAAGCTATGGACCCAGGTTGCCCAATCTTCCAAAAGACATTCAGTTCTTTGCAACCATCTGTTTTGATAGCTCCGAGGCTAGACTTAGTGGGGACTGAATGTTTTGGGAACTGTAATGACTCAATGATGATCAATGAGCCCTTCAGGTCATGTACAAAATTTTCCAATCTAACCGCCCATTCAAGGTGTAGCTTGGACCGAATTTCTATTAAGCAGATGCCATATCCAATGAATCAATATGCAGATATAATCTTTTAGCTTGATAAGACTTGGTGATGGTTGAGAGTTTGTGAATCCTACGAAACTTCAAGGACTCCTTCAACGAGTCCTTGACAATCGATTCGACACCGTTAAAACCTGTAGAAACAACAAAAAATAGATACACTACCGCTGTGGCAGTATGGAGTTTCCAAGGCCGAATAAAACCTACCCTGGCAACAATGATTGGAGGGACGATGACTGATACTGGGTTTTAGATTTGTATCGTGGCCAGGGCTTATCCTAACTGACTACCGGTTGCGCTTGACATTTGTTTACCGATGGCCCTTTTCTGTGCCAGTAGCTTTGCTACAGTTCAATCGTTTCTTAATACGGCGAAATAAGCACTGAAGGGCACCTTCGAGGGATTACCGCACCCAGGTAGAATATTCTCCGAGACCGTAATAGCTGCTCAAGTGTTCTCTTGTCCCTCTGTCCTCAAAACATCTCCACGGTTGCAGAAGATGAACATCTATCGTTTGATATGGGAAGGTCAATAATCGCAAGAAAGAAGGCTGATGACGATGGTCAGATCATGCATATCCTCGGACCTCGGATCATATAGTGGTCACGATACCTGCATCGTTGTGATGGCATTGGTTGTTTGGATTTGTACCTTGGCCTCACGAAATATTGCCTCCGAACACGTTTCACAACGCAATTTCATCAAGAACCTTCGTATGAAGATGGCAATTTATGCATAGTGCTTTCGAACCCCATCGTGTTTGAGAACGGTATGCCGTAGCTATTCTGATTTGATCGCGGAGATGGAAAGGAAACCCCCTTTCCTCCGATGGACCTTTATTTCTAGTTTCTAGCCATTAACGTACTGATATTCATGTACGTCTCGCGTCTATTTTCTGGATAGAACGAGGGCCTACTTCTTTGTCATAAAGCTGAAGTGTGACAAACCCTTATAGGGGAGCTGAACTCCTGTTATGAAATGTTATAAGACTTGCGTGAAACTTTTCTGAGTACGGTGATCCCTTGATAGGTATTTGTACTCTAATCGCGTCATGAACCTTTTTCGCGGCCTCCCACAAACCTCTTTATGTGCAAACTATTAATTCAATCCGCCGGCTATCCCATATAGAGACGAAAGATGCGGCCTTCAATTCGATCCAAAACTCCCATGCACCCGCTCATCCAACGTTCTGAGAGATGTAAGACGATTGGCCACAGGATTTACCGCAAGTGGTATCGAATGAGCAGGTGGGTCACTTTAGGAGGATACAAGGACCCAATATACCGGTAACAGCTTTCCAGCCGCAGCGGGTGGCATTTTGGGAAGGGCGGACCAAGATCAAGTTCGACGACGGTTCCCATATCAACTCGTCTGCGCACGGCTTTATCTCTTATTCTCGTTCAGAGACCTGTCCGTCCTGACTCTCAACCGGGGACCCACTTGGTTACTGGTACTTCGCAATGACCCATTGATTCATTCCCCAGATTCCCTTCCCTACTCCATCGCACATCCAAGCCAACCCACCCGCCAATTCATTGTTCGCCTAACGCAGCCTCTAGACACATAGCCAACTGTTTGTAACATTGACGTCTACTTTCGTCTACCCTAACAAGCATTATGAACTCCTTTCTTTGTTTATGTGTATGATTAGCTGCCAGTATCAACTTACTCGACCCTGTAGTGAAAAGCCAGTTTCGCGAACGTACTGCACACGGCAGCCAGTCAACGGGAACTATGAGAATTGGGGATGGGGGTAAGTCGAAAGTCCAGAAAGCTGGCTTCTCAAGGGCTTGTGGTTCTACCTTCAGAAAACCAAAGCAAATGCTCGTAAACCCTTACAATTCCGGGTATACCAGCTTAGGTGCTCAATCCCTATCAACCCTGCATTTTGAATGTAACCGCGGAAGCTCTTTTTCAAGAATTGAACGTTGCTCCCTGACAGCATCGTACCTGATATTACCCCCATTTGCTCCTTTCACCCCGCACCACGATGAACATTCCCTGTTGAATTCCCAACGCGTTTCTTGCCTCCAGGTATTTCCCATCAGAAGTTTCTCGATCTCGAAACTTTTAAAAGGGGGGTGAAGCTATTCATGGTCTCTTCTCATGAGCCCTAAATTCTGTTCCACACGGACTACAGTTTTTGACTGAACAGTGCGCCGCCGCAGGAAAGATTTTTTTGTCAATGAATCTTTCGGGGAACATTTTGCTGGCGGGTGCAGAACTACGATGCCCCCGGGCTCCACGGCAAAGAGTTTCTATATCTCTGCTGTGAAATTGAGATCACGCAGCGACGGAAACCTGGATAATCTAGAGGAGAACACGCGATATCGAGCGCATGTTGAATAGATCCGAACCTGATTTCGATCTGGCCATCCTATGTGCGTGTTGTTTATGGATTTAGAGACTTGATTCAACTGTGACACTAGTCCACCGTGGTCGATGAAACTATATATAAATCGGTAAATTCTACGTTTTTTTTGGTAGACCTCGGGGAAGCCTGCAACCTGCGATCGCAGGTAGTGATACGTTTACATTGGAATGACGCCACAAATCGCGACTGGATTATCAAAATATGTAAATAGCATGGGAATTTCGGTGTGGCTATGTCCCGCTGCCGATTGATGTCACCTGTCGTGACATAGTGTGACTGTCACCAATACCGCCGTTTTTTCACTCCATTCGCTCCATCGGTTGAGAGGAAACCCACAACTCAGAATGCTCACCATTGACCTTTAATCGATTGCGAGCCAGAATATACAATCGAATCTTTCAACGTCTTTCTCTGTTGTTCACTGGTACCTGGTAAAACTCCGTTACTGCTCGAGGAGTCAAGACATAAGAGCACAATGCTGGGGCGTCCTTGCATGACTTTTCATTATGGCGGATGTATAACGACTATAAAGAATGCTTACGGAAACATATGACTGCAGGAGATCCAAGGAATGGAGGACAGAGATATGAGCCTGTGTTCGGTAAGTCATTCGCTCGTTCCAATTCAGTGCCAAAGCTTTCATTTTTTAGGTGCAAAACTGCGTTATGCAGTAAGACCACAGAGAGTACTACTTGTCTCGGTACGTACTCCTTCTAGACTCGTCTGATGCCTGGCTGACCTTTGAATTTGATGTTCGAAAAAGATATTAAGATGAACTTGGGAAACGGAAAGAGGCTCCAGACTTCATCATTTTTCGCCACCCGTGGGGGGTTTTGGCATCGTTCTGGGATGTACCTCGACGGATTGGCAAGCACACAGGCCGAGAGAGGCAGTCACGGACGTTAACCCATTCGAGCATCTGTGCGTGATAAGCCTTCTGTTATTATAATCGAAAATCTGACGTTTACCCCTCGAACTCAGTACTTGAACTTCGTCGCTGGTGTTCCAAATGGAGCATCGTGGTATGGGTATGGATAAGCGATGCGATAAGTAGTGCAAAGGAGCCCTTGAAGGTGTGTTCTCTCCTGCTCATTGCACAAGATACCTGTTTATCTTATTGCTAGGATGCCTCCAATGTTCGTGCGCGAGTTCGAAGAGACATTCGATTGTTCACGACCAAGGCTCTATCGCTGCTGACTGACGGGATTTGGAACGTGATCGCTACCCGTTTTTGGGTTTCTCAACTCCAGAATTTACATGCCCTGCCTTGGTTCGTCGCACTTCTTTCACCCCACTGTTTCAACTTTTACGCCGTGAAACATGTGTCTCGATAGTATTCGAAGCTTACCCCTAGGCTCATAAACAACCTCGGTTTCAACGCGAAGTCTATGATAAGACGAAAGCTACTGGTGGCTGGTGTCACTTTCTCGTTTCGGACTTTACCTCAATGCAAAGGCCAACTCCGTATCAATCATGACACTGCTGGGTAACCGGAAAGCTGTCGAGCTCCGCGAAGGTTGACTATGTAGCGTTTTATCTGTTTGGCAACTTATCCTCGGGGAAAAGTATTGTCGAATCTCGTGGGCTGTTTGCCTCCTTTCTCAGTCTGTTGTTGAGCGTTTGTTGATAGTCCTTTCATTTTTTGCTTCGTCGGCAAGCGAACGACGGCTCGTTGTTTGTCTACGAGAACATTCATCGCAGGGTCTCTATATGCCCTTTCACGTATCTCCTCTTGCATCCGTCGCCGACGTTTTTCTGGTTATTGGAAGACGTCATCAAGCCCTGGCGGTATTTGAGAGTGATGGTTCGATGGCGTAGTTGGTTATCGCATCTGTCTAACATGACGAAGAAATAAAGCTCCTACACAGAAGGTCCCCAGTTCGAGCCTGGGTCGAATCACTTTTTTTTTTTTGCAAGGTAGCAATAATCTTTCTTTCCTTTATAATATCGCTGTTTGCCCGCAGGATACCTGCCATGTGCTGCCTACTCCTGCTTTGTTATTCCCGAGATTCCGGCCTCAGTGCCTTGCGAGAAGACATCTTGTCTAGAGGAAGTTCTCGTGTGGTTCGTCAGGACATGGGTCTTTTCTTCCACGAGGAGAATCGATGAGCCGGCAGGACCAAGTATTTTTACTCAGACAGATTTGCCTCGCATTTGGGTTCCCTGGGAATTAAGGTCCGGAGCAAGGTCCATATTTTTTCTTGGTTCATCGTGCAGTGACGATGAGGTATTGCCCTGTAAGTCATTCCAACAGGTTTACCGGCTAGTCACTAAGATTTTGCGTTCCTAGGCTTAAATCTGGGGAGAGAATAAGGGAATCGGATTAGACAAGTGGAATTTCAAAAACCCGAAGGAGGAGTGTATCAGAGTCAAAGTTGTCGGTGCGCGTTGATCGGTGAATCAGAATAGCTCGCGGTGCGATTTTGCTCGTCTAAAGGAGATCATTTGGGTTTTGATTCAGACCCTCAACCCCCTTTTCAACTTTCTTTCATTGACATGTTTCACAGCTATAAAAATACCTGTTTTGCATGTTGCACCCTGCGTGTGTTCGCCGAACTTAAACTTGCACCCCAGATGAATGGATAATGATGTGAGCCGGTTCAACGATCCATTTTCATTCGCTTAGGAAGAGATACTCCTGAGCTTGAGTCGTTGGTTGACTAAGGGCATTTTCATTATTGCTGAACTTTCGCAATTGCAAACCTAGCTAACGGGATTTCTGCCTTCAGCCTCCCTATAGACGTAAGTCCAACCCCACATTCTAGTTGATTAACTTCCCCCGACCCTCATCGTCATCAAACTCATGTCTGCCACCCCGAGTTCTGTTCGACGATATGTATCTAGCGTGTCATTCTTGTCGCCTTTGTCCACACGTTTCTGAAGGTCTGTCCTCGTCTCCAAGTAAGGCAGGACGGTGACCTGACCTACACCTGCGGTCAAAGAATATTGGACACGGTAATTTAAACTTCTGGTCAACTTTGAACCTTAGGGCTATATTCGGTGCCCTGCATGTTCGTCGCGGAATTATCGGAGTCTAGAATCTGGCCGATACAAGTCCAGGCTCTTCTCCATTTCATTTCGTCTAGACCTAGAGTGTCATAACAGTCCAGTGGGCACACGGTATGTCAGTATGTATTAAACCGTTTCCGTCATTAAATCAAGCTTCTCCGTTAATGCCAAAGACTTCGTAGCTTTGTCTGCGAGAATCATTCAAACACGTTACACCTTGACCTCTGATACAATAGACATCGTCTTTTCTTTGCCGCTCTTCACCCTTTAATCGCATATTTCGAAATCCCGCGGATTCTATTCTCAACCAGACTTTTCCAACCAGCAAGAAAAGTGTGATGACCTCACGGCGTTCGTCTCCATTAACATGACGCTACAGCCATACCCTCTTTCCCTCTTTCCTTCAACTGAGGCTACGGATTTGCTTCCGGCCTTATGCGGCCGTTCTACGTATGAACTCATGGTGTTCGCGAGCTTCTCGTGATATCATAAGCGACCACAAATTAATCACTACCTGTCAGTACTACCTCTTTTCCCACTCCGTCCATGCGAAGCATTTGCAGTGTGAAGTGTAATGTTCCCGCACTTCGCTAAAGCTCCACAAGGCGTTGCCATCGAAGATCTCAGACCGTCTATAAACAGCCATAAGAGGTGTGATGCTACCCTGAACCGGGCATGAAACGCATATAAACCGTCCTTTCTTTTCTGTACCTCCCCCCATCCTTCGCGGCCGCCACAAACACTGCTATATCATGAAAGTCAGATGCGGCCCACGAATACGTCCTCAAAAGGATCCGCCTTTATCTGTCTCTGTCGACGAACTTTCAGAGTAAACGTCCTCCTTGGTCTCGAATATCCCCGGATTGCGGTTATTGGCAGAGGGGGGGGGAATTGTGCATGGTGAGCCTTTTTCTGGATTTCTTTTCCTTCCTGTTTTGCGGTCGGAATTATCATGCGCGAGCCCTGAAATTTGTTTGTTGCGTTGAATCGCATTCTTTGAGACACTCACGTCGATTCTTTCAGATCTTTCCGCAGGCCTTTTGGTCCCCCTCCCCCTTGACTGTGGTCAGTCAGTCGTTGAACCTTCGCAACCGATCTTTTGAGGCCTTCATTGAAATGGATGATTCGGGGAGCTGTGTCGTGTATAGTAAACAGATGTCGTTGGAATCCGGAATGTATTCTTGAGTGAGGGGTGAACGTTTGGACATTATAATGGACTATTCAATGTTGATTCAATGTATTCAATTTCTTGCGGCGACGTTAGAAGGCAGGAACTGTCAAAGCGGCAACCTGTCGAAAATTCCTTTCATGTTCTGGGAGGTCTTCGATGATAGTCTCAAGTGACACGGGGATCATGAGTTGTGATCGATAAGTATTAGAGCGTCACATTTGCAACGCGTTTTTCTGAATTACAAGTTTTCGGACTTTTCGGCCCACTAAGTCAGCACGTTTTCTCTCATTGGTGCTCGGAGAAGTCCGAAGAATCTTAATCTTGGCGGTTGCAAAATGCTCTATTAGAGCGTATACCTAAGTGGATGTTCCAGAAGCTTGACGTAAAATTAAAAGCAGACCCTACTACTCGCTACCACTGTTTGATATTAAATGAAAGTCACAAGCGTTCAGCTTTCGAGCTCTTTGCGGGCGAAAGAACCAGAATTAGGTTTACTGGATACACGATTCGGAATATTCCCCCAATCCACCATGAAATGAGGCTTTGGCGTAACTGGAACCTTTGAATGCAGCAGATACAGGCAAGCCAATGAAGCTTCTAGCATGTCGAACTTGTTGCTTTCAAGGCATGATTATCCGCTCCTCCGGTCATGCCGCCTGAGGCCTGTCATGACATTACCCAAGTTGGCTCTACACTCAGTGCAGTTTGTTTTGAGTTAATCCTTGAGTCAACCAGCGGGCTGTGTTGAGATTCAGGCTGTGGAAGGAGCAACCCTGTGCCAGTGTCTTCACCACAGAACATTCCATAGTGACTCAAGCTCCAAGTTTTTTACTCACTTATTGTAGAATATTCTAGATACATTGTAGAGATGCAAATAGACATGGGCTCCCTCATTGGTTTGCCCTAATTCAGACCCATCTTACCATTCAGTGAAATTGCAAACCTACCTTAATCCTCATCATCTAATCACTCACATCCAGAAATTCAACAGGCTGCCTTGGCACTTTTTACTACAGTGTTTTGATGTCACCCAAATCAGGGGCAATACAAATGGATAAATTCCGAGCATCGGAGAACCATCTGACGGATGAGTACGCAATCTAATAAGGGGTATAGCTCACTTGAGACATATGCCAGGAGCTCAAACCAGGGCTTGCTGGTACTGAAGCTGGTCGTAGCCCACATGTAGCTGTTGCTGTTGATTGAAAGGAGTATACTTCAGTTGGACAGGAACTGTTTGTGAGTTTTTATGATAGTGAAGTAGTCCACTTCAGTCGCTCCGACCAACCAAACATTGTTCCCTCGAGATTTTCCAATGAGACAGAGAATGATAGTGCCAATGGTATAACTCATTAAGATAAGCCAGTTAAGGAAAGAAAGACCTTCGGCAGCTCTGAGTTCTGAGTAGACAGGCTGTTCCACTTGAGAAGAAGAAAAGGTAAGAAAGGTCAGATGGACTAGGATGAAGATAAACAATGCGTCGACATACAAGAAATGAATAGCAAACGCGAAGCACTGGGAACGTAGGCCGCAATGTCAGCGTATCGGAGGCCTGCATTTGCCAACCACATGATTGTTAAGAAGACCAACACTGGAACTTCAATGACATTCATTGTGAGCCAAGCCTTGCTTCAGAGCAATCCTACAATCAAACTAGATAGCGTAGGAAGTTTGAAAAACAGGGGAAAACACAAAAGGGATAACATGCACATGCAACACGGGCAGACTAAGTGTTGGAAATCGACGCAGAAAGAAGCTCGGGGGATAAAACGGAGGGTGGGAAAGCTCCCTCATTCAATATAGTTACGGTACTTAAATAGGTTATCTAATAACAAATACGGAATAAATACGGACCTTCGGAGCGACCGCAGCAACACCAAAATTCCGGTGGTGGAACCGGGAGATATCTTCAACACTAAGTATTGTTAAAACTGATGTGGCGATGGCCAGTCCTTGAGAGGTGTATACACCAGAGGGGGTGGGGGTGCCATATGTGCAGCAAGACCGAGCGTAACTATACCGAGGAACCACGTGACAACTATCGGAGAAAAGACTAATGTCAGTACGGGGCCCATGAGTCTGTAAGGAGGGCGAGCGATACCTAAAACGGTCATCCTCACGGTTGTGATTATCGTCATTTCCGTTTGCGTCGGAAGATTAAGCGGAAGGGCCAAGAGGATCAAAGAGCCTCACGGCTGGCGCAACGTTGAGAGACAAAAGAAACAGAAGAAACACTCACAGAATATAAGGGAGTGCAACGAGGGCAGTTTGGGGGACTTCTAGATGTCAACTGCCTTGTTCCCTGCAGCGCCCAACCGCTCAATCATTTCACTGAAACCGCTGTCAAATAGTCTTCCGTCATTTCTGTCTTCCCTCGACCAACGGTTATCCGGACAAAACAGAATCGGGAGCATCAAAAGTGAAGTCACTGATTGCAGTTCTACAAGGCTTGAATGACAAACTCGCGATGCGAAAACGGTAAGTAACATACTACGAAGGATCTTCAAGCAATTGATTGCAACATGCCAGAGTTAGTAGTAGCACTTTGACTCTGAGGGCCACCCCGTCCCACCCCGTCACACGACGGGCATGTAACATTTAATCTGTCAAGTTGATTGGTTCTGCCAAGGCGGGTGGATTTAGGTGTTTTGGGATACGATCAAAAAGGCACCTTTGTTGTTTTGTACCTGACCTACAATTTGTCACCGACTGTACGTTCCTCTTTCACCACTCTAGGGCGCTAAATGAGGTCCGCCTCCAGAGCAAAATATCGTCAGGCAAGCACCTGTTACCGCAAGTTATTCAGGACATAACTTTTGAAGTTACACGAGTGAAGCATCAGAATAGCTGCGCAACAAGTAAGGGTGCAATGGCCCCAATCTCCTTTCCACTACCCTCAAATTTCACCACCACAAGTTCCTGAAGAAGGCGTGTCGGGTCACGTCCTTATCTTCCTAGCGCGAGAGTTGAAGGCTTGTTGAATAAGACATACTAGCTTAGAGTATCACGAGGAGATATTTTGAAAAACAAGAGACTATTCCTCCCTTGATATCTGGGATTTGGCGAGGAAACCAGAGTGCAGGTTCATAAAGGATTAGAGAAACAGCGATGGCCCAAAATGTAAGCGCTTTGGGCGGTTGTTCAATAGAACATAGACTTCACAGGCGTGCACCCAGCAGAACAGGTCAAATTATAGATACTACACCTTTCACACGTATATATACTGAACTGTCGGATGAGGAATGTATAAGCTCACGGTTCCAGTGGCTTTGGGCTCCCTAGATAGTTTATAAAAGATAAAACTTCCTGGCGCGATAGGAAAGAAGCCAGATGTTGGCAAAGACCAACACTATGAGGGTTTAGCGGTAAAGGTTCGAGATACCGAGTACTCGATCCTCCAACTGTCAAATAATAGGTAACAGTCAATATAATCACCTACTCAGACAGTGGGGACCGGGAAACAGGAATATATTCTGTGTACATAACTTCGGGTTCCTTTACAAGGCACAGATTTGGAACGTTTGCATAAATGTCATTGTGTTAGTCCCCGGTAAGTGTCATGCTTTAACATAGACAAGAGTAAATTTTACATGTCAAGGATAGGGGAAAACTTGTGCGCCCCCACAAAATTACGATTCAAAAAAGTCAATAAATCATTCTTGCGGCTTGTACTATCACCCTGCATCTCGGTTACTGTACCTTCGATACTTCCCTATGATTTCTCCCAAGCTGTTCATTACCTTCACCATCTTTGCGGTCACCACTACCGTTAACGCAGCCAGCGGAGTTCCCGACCCAATTCCTCCAAGCGCATGTATCTCTCCACGAACCATCGAGTGCTGCCGTGTCGTCCGTAACATTCATGACCTGCCTATCAAAACCGTGCAAACCTTGGGTACTCTGTTGCCTCTGCCGGATGTTGATCCATTTGTTGGCATGACGTGCACCCACGTCTCGTCTGAGGCTACATCATGGTAAGTTTTGAATTTTGGGCTGTCATGGTTTTACAGTTTTCGCACTGATTGTTGACTGTTTGTTTGCCGATTCGAAAAGCAATGATGCCGATCTTAGTCCTTTGTGCTGTAGTAAAGTCATTCAAGGTATGTTGTTACTATTCGCCCCCTCGATAACTGAGTGCTCAATTGCCGCTGTCTTGGTTTTTCAGAGGGCCGCTTTGTCGTTGATTGTCTTCGCGTGGGCTTCTGAGCGGAATCTCGCGGTCGAACTTTGTTTACGTATTGATAGTTGCTCACGCACCCTTTCCTTAGTAATAAATTTGTAACTTGGGTAAATAAGTGTCAGAAGGTTTCGTCGAGCTGAGACAAACAGAAACGGCCTGACAGATCAGGAAATGGCAAGCAGACTTGACATTTCAGTGACTTGAACTATTCTACGAAGAGGTGATCAGAAGGATCGTTATAACTGGAGTTTGTCGACGTGCCAGGGTAAGATGTTTAGTCGGAGAATGTTGGTATTCCACCAGGGGCCCAACCGTTGAAACTTGGTTTTTCCTGCGGGTCTAGTTATTGTTTATGCAGCATAGATCTCTAATTGTTTTTGGAAAAACCAACTTGTTGAAAGTGCCCATAACTTGCTCACGACTCTTATCCATTGTGCGGTGTGCTTCGGATCTTATCGGTCCCCTCACACCGATCGCGAACGACGTTGGACAACAGACCCGGAGAAAGAGTGGAGGATTCAGCCACAGATGACCGTCCAAAGTACATAAGTGCAATGTTTTGACACAGACAAGCGTTAATTTGATGCCAAGGATGCGGGGTCTCCGGATCTAAAGTCAATAAAAGCCCGTTCTTGCGGTCTGTCTCGTTCCCCGCAACTTTTCAATACTTCAACTCCATGGTTCTTTCTAAGCCTTTCACTGCTACTATCCTCGCTGTTCTTGCGGTCACCGCTGGCGCTAGCGCTGCCAGTGGAGATCCACCCATAGTCTCTGCAAGCGCATGCACCTCTCCACGAACCATCGAGTGCTGCCAAACTGTGGCCAACATTCGTGACATTCATCTCGAAACCTTGCAATCGCTGGTGGCCATGCCGGATATTAATCCATTTGTTGGGGCTATGTGTACCCCCGCTACTGCTCAGCCTATATCATGGTAGGTCTTGAGTCATGTAGATGACTTACTGGTTTATTTTTTCATTCTTTCGTTTTGCAGTCATGTCGGACTTAGTCCCTTGTGTTGTGGGATTATCTTTCAAAGTAAGTCGTTGTTTTCTCCGTTTGGGGGGCATTTGGTCTCTGGAGCTGATAGAGATTGCCTCTCTGTTCTCAGACGATATTCTTGTAGCTGATTGTCTACACGTGGAACTGTAAACAGTATCTTGTCTTGTGGAGACTTGGGTAGCACGAGATATAGAAACAGTGGCGCCGAAATAAAGGTCACCTTGCTTGACAAGGGTCCCTCCCAACCCTTAATTCAGCCATCAGGTTAATTTTCAAATAAATACAAATATCCTTGTTAAGTTTATCGGTTGACTTACTTTTCATCTCCATTGGATCACGCCTTGCCTTTTGGGTCAATGCCAAGGTTTATGACGTATATGCTGTACAGACTTACAGCATTGACATCATGACAAAAACTTGCAGCACCATAGAGCAGGTCCAAAGCAGGTCTATTGTTTTACACTGGTTGGCAAATTCTGGCGTGCCCGATGTGTCACATGAATCCTGCCCCATATCTATCCTCTCAAAACTATGTAGTAATAGTGATGGACAAAATTTTGTCTGAAACTCCAGCATTTCTAGTATTGCCAGAAACAATTTTCAAAGTAAGTGGTATCAAAATGCCAAGGAAGTGGAAGGAACAGGAAGAAAAGGGGACAAAGGGGACCAGACAAACACAACCCAAGAAGAGCATACAACCACTCAACCAAGGGAGGTGTCTGGCAATGACCAAGGCTGCAACACATAACGGTGTTGACCAATTCACCACAGGTGAACTCAACTCAAGTATGGAACACTGGAAGATAGATGGCAAAGGGGAAAGAACAGTATAGATTATACCAAGACAGGGAATGCCACATATATATACATGAGGCATATAAACAAGGATTAAAAGAAAGATATCAAGGACAATTTTCAGATCAGAGGCTTGATGAAGTTGTTAGGATGGTTTGTGTCTGATTGCAACCAGTTCCACAACGTCTGATTGAGACTATAGGCATAAATACCTGTAAGAATAGAACAATGTGGTGTGATTTACTTTTCCAGGAGGAGGATTTGAGCCCAGGCCCAAAACCCTTTACCAAGCAGTCTATACAAACTAGAGCTCCTCAGGTCATTAGGGTGACAAATGTGAGTCTGGCTTGCAACCTTCTGAGCTACAAACCTACAGGTCAAGCATCCAATACTGTGGGTGAACTGTTGAGAAAGTCACTAGATATTTGGCCTGTTTTCAGGGTTCAGTAATACTAAATCACTGTCCCTGTGTATCTGCCTGTAGGAGCCAACAAATACTGGTACAGACATGCCAAAACTTGACCTCAGACCTGGAGCAGCCAGCAGCACCCCTCTATTGGGTAGGTAAGCACTACAGAAAGACTCCCCAATAAGCAAGGTGCCTACTGCGGCACTTAACTGGTCTTGTACATGTATGTCATGTGATATTCAGCTGCATTGGTGCATTTGTGGTCTCTAACAGTCATTTACAAGATAGCAGTGGCACAGCCTGCTAATGTTGAACACTACAATGCAATCAATGCCTAGTATTATAGATAATAAAGAAAATGGATCAAGACTTACATTGCAGTGCTATGAGCCAGCAGAGGGACCAATTCCAAGAAAACTTCAATACTTCCTTTGTACGAGCTGTAAAGATACTAACTTCTTCCACTGATATTCTGTGAGAGAACAGAAATATATTTTGACTCTTCACAAGTAACCACCATGCACTGCAGCCTCATTGAATACACAGAGTGATTCATGGGGCAAATAGGTAAGATGGTGTATCCCATCATCTGTGGTCAGCCATAAGGAGGACCTGCCTAATGATCCAGTGGAGGATCTTGGGAATGTAAGGGATGAAGAGAAATCCAGTGATAGGGAGAAACTTGTGGGGCCTTAAGAGACAATATGCCTCAGCTCAATCATCTGAAGCAGCTGGGTAGAGAAGGTGAGGAGCCAGTGCTATAAAAAGGGCACAATGTAACGAGACAAGCACGACAAGAGTGTGAAAGGCACTCCCAAGAGAGCAGTGATGATTTGACTGTAATTCAGTGTTCAGTTATTCAAGGTTTGGATATAAATGCCATCAACCTACCTGCAGCTACAGGTGAGTATGAAGGCAAGGACCTTTGCTTGGACTATCCACTCTATTGAGTGGTACAGAGCCTAGGGGGATTGGATTGAGGTGGAGTGGGATGGACTATCATGTATTTGTGCAAACTATCAAGGGTTGAGTTCTGCTTAGCACTGCTCTCATTTTGGAAGATATCACTGGTTGAGTGATTGGCATTGGACTGAAGACAATTCAAGATCAGAGCTTTGCCAGTGCTGTTGCAAAGGCAGGGGACCTTATAGAAAACACTAGGGAGGAGTTGAAGGTCAATGACAAAGTCCTTTCCCATTTTAGGGGGGATAGCTTCTTCCCAGCATTTGGCACAGGATGGTCTATGGGTATGGGCAAGAAGAGACCATGCAGGGAAGAATGAAGCCATTCTTCAAAAGCTACTCCAAGACTGCATCCAGTGAATTGCAGTAGCCCCATTCTTCTGTTGGAACATTTGCTGACAATGGTTGTATAGCGGGGTATGCTTGTTGGTCTCCAAGAACTATGGATGAAGGTCCCATACTTCACACCCAACTTCCCTGGAAAAAGCCAATATTGTTGTTTAACATTCAATATTGGACCAAAGGTCTGCTGTTGGATCCACACAGATGCGAGAAACTGCCCACATTCTTTATGTGCAATAACAGTGATAAGAAGATTTAACCCTGAAACAGGTGGGCATCTGGTTCTTCCTGACTTCAAGGTTATCATATAGTTCCCTCCTGAGGCTACATTTCTCTTGTCTTTGATATTGTTAGACATGGTAATGCAAGAATCCAAGAAAGGAAAATACACTATTCAATCACACAGTACAGTGCTGGATCTGTCTATCAGTGGTTGGACTATGGGGGGTACACCAGGAAGGAGCTGAAGAAAGAGGATGAGAGAAAGTATAAGGAAGTGAGCCAGAGGAATAAAGGAAAATGGGCTGACATGGTTAATATGTTCTCAATGGAGGAACTTTGAAGTGGCAGCAATCTTTGATTATTTGTCTGCTCATATTACATTGGATTAATTTAGCATAAAGGAAGATGGATATGTTTTGATAATGGAGGGACTTTAAGTAATAGTTATCTCTCCAGCATGGGTTGACATTTTCTCAAACCATTGGTTGGTATCTCAAACATTTGCTTGTGCAGGAAAAGAACTGGCTGCACCTCAATTTTTGCAAAGCTCTGTAATACTACCCTTCATGATGCTAATCTGACATGCCAAAATCCATAGTGGGGTTGTGAGGGATGTGTGGGCAAAATGAATGTACCTTGTCAGAGATAAAAATTCCTGGATAGAAAGATGAGCCCAAGAGGCTTCCTCCAGTCCAATCATAAGGTTATCTCATATGAATAAGGTGAAAAGTTAAAGCAGGCCTGCAGCACAGCAGCACAGCAGCAGGCAGGAACAAATTTGTTTACTCCATCACAGCCACCATTAGCATCTCACATAAATCACCATACGGGCTACCTTTTCTTGACATCTAGTTAGATGTACTGGTTTTCCTTCAATATGCCCTGAGAGTGATAAAACTAGCATTTGCCTTCAGACCACTACACCCAGATATAACCCAGTTTATCAACTACTCTAAAGTGTAATTAAAAGAAAGAGGCTTGGAATAGTATTCACCCATTTAATATTTTTCCCAAACTCAGAACAGCCAACTGCATGATGACTCTACAACACCAACTTCATCAGTCATGGTTCAACACCTCTACTGAAGAGCTGTGAGATTGGGCTAGTGACACAAACTGAATAGTCTAGAACTTATGGACTAGCTGGTTGGATTTTAAGGCTTACATGGTAACTACTCAATGGGCTCACAATACTCAAGGTTAGATTGAGGAAGCACAATATCCACTTGGAGAACACTGACAGAAACACTGGCTAAGGCTTTTTGGGCACTTTGGGGGCAAGACAGACTCTTGCAGAAGGCTTAAGGGCACTGGGGGCTTTTAGGGCACTGTGGAGGAGCTTTGACTCTCTCTCCAAGGGGGGCTTTAATTGCTAGCTGAGGCTAACTACTGGGGAACTGGGGACAGGGGGGCAAATGGGCAAAAGAGCTATTGCTAGGGCATAATGGAACCCTTTGGCCCCAATTTGCATGTGACAAGAAGGGGTCTTTGTTTTGCTGGAGGTGCACTCATCTGGTGGATTTGTCACAACAATGTTACGTTGCATGATGTCCTGGAAACCAAATGAGGTCTACCTTACTTGTTGCTGGTTAGACACCTGGGTTGTGTGAAAGGATTTGTCACAACAATGTTACGTTGCATGATGTCCTGGAAACCAAATGAGGTCTACCTTACTTGTTGCTGGTTAGACACCTGGGTTGTGTGAAAGATGATCACATGCTTTGCATAAAGATAAGCTATAGTCCACAGGAACTGACTTTATAGATGCTAGAGACACAAAGGTAGACATGGCATAACTGTGTAAACTGTTGGAATACACGTAGGATGAGCGACTCTTGGAGTGCTCACTAATCTCCTAGTCATCTCTTACTAAGTAGTTACTAATACTTGTTCTTAGAACTTGCTACTACTTAGTAGAATATTCTGGAAGTACTTACAGTAGAGTATAAAAGCTGTTAGTAGTAAGCTGGAATATTATCACATTGTTCACTCAGTTATCTGGTTGTCCTCCCTATTACTCTAATATAAACGAAACTGAAGGTCTGTTCCTGCAGCAACAAAATATTCACCCTTGATCTCAATCAGGATTTGAATGAAATGACCTGTTTCATGATATGTATTGAATTTGCATCATTTGACTGCCTGACGGTTCACAATTGTAATACCACCCTTCTTTGAGGATGAATCCTATTGTATTGAATTGAACAATAAAGCGATCCATCCATCATTGAATTTTGACAAAAAAAAATGGAGGATATATAGAATAATATTGAGATAAAGCCTCAGGCCTTTCAAGTGACAACTGCTAACTGGACATTGAGGGTAGTGAGGGAGAAGACAAGAGAGGGCGGACTGAGGGTCCTTGTGACCCTTGGTTCCCTTATCGGTCCACTGCTGGTCGATATACCATGTTTGTTCTGTATGGAGTCTCAGCTGGCGAATATTGAATGCTGGTTACTAGTCATCTGAGAAAGCCCACCGTTTTCAGGTTTCTGCAGGCTGAGTTCAATCTCTCCACAAAGAAAAATAGTTAAGAGGTCTGGGAGGAGCGAGTAAACCAGTTTCAATGATTGGACCGGCTTGGCTTTTAGATCTGATTACTGGCTCACCAATAGGGGCTTTTTTTTTGGTGAGAGAACGGTCGAATTTTTTTGGCCGAACTGATGCAGTAGCTAATCAAAAAGGATACACAGTTTTTTGTTTCCACGTGATGACAACGGTACCGTTAAGGGTACAGTGCAATGACTCTTGAAAAAGCAACGATATTAGCGAAAGACAAGGTACCTAACTTTTGTGCACATTTACCACCATGCAAAACTCCAGCCTTGCCGACATCGGTTGAGATGATAATTTCAATCGGATGCAGGAAGTAAAAATTTATAGTGTGTCACAACCTACAATGAACATGATTGTAAACAATCAAAAGGAAAGTCTACGATATACGGTAGTAGCCTGGGTTATCCCGGAAACTACCCAGTTACAAGATAGAAAGCTTTGGTGGCTGGCGGCTGAAATGCTGCGATAAGGTCGAGCTTGTCCCTGGACCGATTCGGACTGCGGTTCCAATTCCAGTTCCGTTCGGTTCCAGAACCGGAGCTGGAACCGGTAGAGCCTGTGCGGACCGGACAGAAACCTGAACCGCATAAGATCGCTAGCCATGGGTACCGGGAGTTACTGCAACTCGAGTGGGTGTCGTTGTTATCATTCTGGATGACGGGTTTGGGTCCTTCGCGTGACAGAAAAAATGGTTCCCGAGCTCCAATTTCGGGTCGCCCTGTGCGGCGAGGGTACCAAATTTGGTGGACATGACCGACTTGCCCGGACAGATAATACTGATCATCTGATCCGCTGTCAAGCTGGGGAAGGAATCGGTACCTTGCTCCGGACGGTATAATTTCTCCCAATTTTTTTATGATGTTTGTCTTGCCGGACAACTTGCAGTTTGAACTGTCCCGTCATCCTTGATCCAGTGAAATACCACAGTTACACGAGAGAAAACCTTCTGGTACCTCTCTCCGCCTCTTTTTTCAGTCATTTTGCGGCATTCACTCGAACCATCATCCGTAGGCGATAGCATGCCCCCGAGGAGGTGTCATCGACGAAACTACAAGGGATACCACTAAAGGGCAAAGAATCTTGTCCCGAATTTGGAAGTATGAGGCCCGTCGTAAGACCCGCTTTGACCTCACAGCCACCATTGAATTGAATGGCTTGTTCTGGTGTTCTCAGGTGTGTCGATCGGTAGTCATTTCTGCTGGTCCGGTGTTAATGAATCGAAAAGCCTGCAGCCAGGGGACAAAGTATAAAGACATGAAGGTCAGAAGATCAGGTCATAAATTAACCCCCGCATCCCTTCTTTCACTTCCTCCATGGCCGGCCATCCCAATCTGACGTTCTCGATATTCTCTTCCTTAGGTTTCGTTTTGATGACCATCTGTTTGCCATGGAACTTGAGAGGTACCACAGTCTCCCGCTCCCCTGATATACCTCGAGCTGAGCACCTCACTTACAGCTTGGAACACTGGCGCATGTTGCTTTATTATATGGACCGCTGTGGCTTGCCTGAATTCATTTATCAACTCGATCGTGTGGGAGCGCAGTGTTGAAAACGTTGCCCCCGTTTGGTGCGATATATGTACGCACAGGTTCTTCGCCGTCTGGCATTTCGTTTTGACCACCCTGCGTCTCTCAGCGTCAAGGCTCATCATTGGAACGGCAGTAGCCCTTCCTGCAGCGTCTCTTTGTGATACTCCTCTTGCTAGCAGCTACCCTACCCTCATAAACAGAAACTCCGTGTGCTGTCGGAAGATTTGGCAATTGGCGTGGGGATCCCGGTCTTGCAGATGATACTTTGTACGAAACAATTTCCATCTTTAAGCGACGGCTCCTGACGATTCTCGACAGATTACATCCCGCAAGGCCATCGTTTCGACATCTTGGAAGATTTAGGCTGCACCCCAGATGTATACAACACTTGGGTGGGATATGCTCTCGTCTCTTCATGGCCCTTGGTGATCGGATCCATCGACGCATTTTATTGCGGTATGATATCCTTTCCTCCAAGATTTCCTCCTCTAACTCTCCATACATCTAGCCCTCAACCTCATAACTATCAACCGCAAACGCAACGCAGACCTTTTCATCTCCGAGAAAGGAGACAACTCTCTCGACAAACATCGATACTGGAGGTTGATGATTGTCTCTACCGTTGCCGGCCTCGTATCGATTAGCGTCTCCTCGTTTTTTCTCTCCCTGGACTCCAAGTTCCCTTTACATCCTTGGATAAGCTGGGAAGACACACACGCCGGTTTCTCTCGTGTGGATATGTACCCCGCTCTCATCTGGAAGAACTCGATTCTTTCGGGCCACGCCTACACGAGATGGATAGATGTGCTGTGTGCTTTCTTGTTTTTTGCCACGTTCGGGACCTCCAGGGAAGCCATCCGAAACTACCGAGCTGCGTTTCGTACCGTGTGCAGCTGGCTGAGACTTGAGCGAAAGAAAGTGATAGAGGAGTCGAGCGAGTCGTCTTCTGAGGAGTACGAGCTCACGTAAGTTCCCTCAGCTGTTCACGTCCACGGCGGCTGACCGGTCTTACTTCACAGGCACCATCCAATAGTCGTTGACATAAAGCTCCCCTCTCCCACCCTTTCGTTTGATTTTGATCTCGAAAAAGCCTCATTTCAGAAACCTCCGTCTCGCGATATGTCGTTGTTGAACACACCTCCTTATGACCTCAATCGTTCTTTACCTGTTAGTACTCAAAACCGACCCAACATCAGTTTACTTCCGCCCCCGCCCTATAGCACCTTCTGATGCCAATTTTTACAATACCCCTTTCACTCTTTTTTTTCCAGAATGTATCGATAGCTCTTCTTTCATTAAGCTACGCATAATCGGCCAATATTTACCAAGCGTTTGTAGCTCTTTTCCCAAAAAAAGTAATTCAAAAGTGTCTTCTTGGACTTACATCGGGAGGCTGTAGGGAAGAGCTCTACCGTCCTTACATACGTAAATCCAACGTCTGCGCTCTTGCGGTTAGCTTTTCTTGGCGTGACTTCAAACCGTGACAGACTTGCCCACGTGGAAGCTCTATATACATATATGGCAACTTACACGTGACCTTTTCCACCTCCGACTGCAGATGCCACATCGGAGCATCATCTCATGTCCCACACAAGTACTCACCATTCCAAAGTAAGTAGCTTCAACCTTCATCAACATCGAAGGCCATCAATCCACGCTATCGCGCCTCCTACGCGGATTACACTGTTTAAGCAATTTTACAGAACTTCTGCAGATGTTCTAGCTGCAGAAGTAAGGAAATTGAGTACTAGAGAGAGGCTCAATCTGCTAGTAAAAGACTAGG